>VDFB02271358.1:325694482-325735707 GCA_007258455.2 Sequoia sempervirens | reverse complement strand
AGGTGAGGAATAGGATTAAACAAGATCATGACAAGTGTCCTAATCCTATCACATGAGACAACTAAGTCCTAAAAACTTAGAATAAGATCTAGAAATGACAACCAAGTCTTATAGAAAGAATCTTAGGACCTAAATAAACTTAACATGTGAATGTCTCCTTAGTACCTAGTGAGTGATTTAACTAGGTACAAGACATTTATTCACACCAATAATATGACTCAATAAAAGTTCTAACAATTAAAGTGATGAATATGTTACATCATTATTGTTGGAATGTGAAGTCAATTTTATTGTTATTCCAACAATGATGAATAGTTGACATTGAATACCACAATAGTCTACTCAAGTATGCACCTAACACAGTCGAAGATCTTATATTCAACCAAAGGTTGAAGTGATGGGGGGTTGAAAGGAATTTGGAAGACTTGCTATTTATGGTAATTTTGACAAATTTTCAACATTGATAAGTAGGAGGTATTTTCCACAGCGTGTCAAAGGCACAACACTTGTTGAAGGTTTTGCAAATGGGGTTGCAAGCTAAGTGGGCTTAACCTTGGGGAAAAAACTCCATGGCTAAGCGCGCTTGAGCTGAAGTAGTACTGAGATGGGTGACCTCTCAAGAAGGTCCAATGCTTCACCTCTATGAGCATCACCTAGATACAATGAGTGCTAAGTGGACCATTCATTATCATGAGATGGGTTCTTATGAACCACTACTCATGGGTCAATGAGTTTGACTCGTAAAACTACACGATTGAATTCTAATAGCAATATCACAAAATGTTCAACATGTAATTGCATGAATCACTTTCTATTTTTGAAAAAAAATGTTTGACAAAGACACTCCAACTCGAATTTCTTATGCATTTCAAAGTCATTCTTCTTGGACATTCTAAGAGTTGTAACTACGAATTATTCCTAAGAAATTTAATTTGGAACACCTTTGCCTATGATTTTTCTTGGTGTAATTTTACTAGATTTTCCATGTAAATCCATGTATTTTATGTTTATTGATTTTTTCTGATTAATTCTGCACTATAAATTTTCTCACAATTATAATCTTCACTCTCCCCCATTCTCCGTTCCCAGTTCCCAATTCCCCCACCCCCTTGGCTCTTAGTGTATATGCCTCCTAACATAATTATGAACTTGAAGTCCCATTCAATATACCATTTCAACTTCATTAATTACAAACCAAGCCTTGCAACATGGAATTGCTTGCTTCATATGTCTTGCGTTGTACTCATTTGAAATCCCCTCCATTCATTTTTTTTTTTTTTTAATAAATATAAAAGCCCTCAACTCTCATTATAGAGTGTGTGTGGACATAATCACGTCTCAATATCCCACACTAACTTTCATCAATTACAACCAAACCTTGCCCATGTGACTGCTTGCTTCATCTCTCTTGTTTGACAGGGTTTTAGGACGTACTGATTTGAAATCCCCTCGGTCACAAAGTTTACAACTAAATTTTTAGAAGGAAAAAAACAATACATTTGAGAATATGTCGCCTAATGTCACTATTTTGAACTCATGCACCTAGCTCGTGCTATGTATAGAGTAGAGAAAAACGAACATCTTTAAATAGTAAAATATAAATCACGGTGCACCCAACAGCATATATTAGTTCAAAAGAATGGAATTTCCATTACAACATATAAAAACAAAGGCTTAAAAAAACATACAAGGTCAAAACAAATTTACATTGAGAAAAACAGGATTAACTCAGATTACATCTACAATAGGATCAAACACCCACTATTTTACATCTACAATAGGACTAAACACCCACTATGCTGTATTTTTTTAATCATTTAACATCACTTTTTGATTACAATGGTATAAAAGATCAACATCTTAACACAGATTGACCTTTTCAGAGCCCCCAGCCAATGCCCCTTCTTGACACACTTACAACAGTACATGCATCGCCTATTCATGCATGGCAGCTGTCTTTTATTGAGGAAAACAAAGATTAACCTAGTGAGTAAAGGTAAACGTGGACAATGAACTATTATTATCTTTCCGATGCCTGCTAGAATGGCATAGTAGCCAGAGTGGCCTTTCCAATATTTATAATTTATGTCATTTTCCATATCAAGAACTTCGTAGTAAGTGTTCGAGGTGGGTTCCTTTCAATAGTTTATAAACTTCTTTCCAGTTTTGGATATGCTCTGAAAGAGGTTTGGTGTGAATCTTCACATGCTGGCTTCTAAGTTCCCTTGGTTGCAGACCAAGAAAGTCCAGGATTTCTCTCATCTTCTGCAGAAATGAAAACAAAATTAGTGCATGGAGATTGGCATAATAGAGGAGACAAGATTGGATTGTTCAATCTTTATGCCAAAGTTGCTATTTAAGAATGAGCTGATGCTTCTAAGGTCTAATATATAACTATGGAATGCAATGAATTTCACAGAACCTCTGGCTTGCTAATGTCTTCATAATAAATTACTGAATGTCGAGTGCTTTTGAAAAAATAAATTGCATCATCCATTATTTGTTGAATCCGCTGCAAATATGCAAACAGGAAGGTCACGTTCACCAATGGCTTATATTGTGCCAAAATTTCCGCCTGCAGCAAGAACCCAAAATTGCATATATTAGCATAAAAGTTGCTCAGAAAACCTCGATTCTTTGTGCATAGAGAACAGGTTTAACAGCATCATGAAAAAACATGTTAAAGGGTATCATCCTTCACAAATTCTATTTAACTTATCTAGATAAGGACCATTTAAGTAGTATGCAACACCAAAGTTCTTCCTTAAACAAAATGAATAAGGATATTCTACTTAGGCAAACATGATTAAACTCAGATCAACATACATGGAAGTCTTACAAGGATGAAGAGCACGGAACACAACCATCTATCACACATAAAGGCATGAAAACAATTATTGTGAAAATGAAAAATGGTCATTTTAAGTCTATATTTAAAAAATTGTGTGCCCAATGAAAGGCAGCATTACTTTTCAACAACATTCTGATCACAATTCCATCACCAAAAAGGGAATATATGAGTCTCAAAATCAACAAGAATGAAAACTAACCTATGGTTATTCAAAGGAATTCGAACATCAGAGGCAAAAACCAGCACTTATATACATGAACTGGACCTTAGTTGCACTGACTGACGAAATGGGAACCGATGATATTACGAAACAAAACAGAGAGTATAAAACTAATACATGGAAATGGTGTGCTTCGTTGTTCAGGATGCCCTAAACATTGGTGAAACAGAGAACAATATTTTAAAATAAATATCATCCAATGATTAAACCATCAATATCATCTAATGATTGTAAAAGGCTTCTTACACAGAAAATAAAATGAAAATGTGCTTTACAAAGAATAGATCTGATAGCTACAAGAGACTACCTCCCTTCAGTGCCATCTACCACAGAAATAGGCTGATAGAAAAGCTCTTAGGAATTCACAGTCCCACTCAACAAATAATACATGGAATGTGAATGAATGGATCAGGACTGTTAAAGAAACTTAACGTAAATCAAGAAGTACAATTCATCACCAAATTACAAATTACATCCTTCATAACCTGCGACACCTCTTCCAGGATTGAATTAAATTGTGGACTGACAGACAAGCCTGACAAGATAAATACAAAATATCCATGAGATATTTTAGTCCTTGTCTAAAAACATTCTCCTTGTTTAGAAAATTCTCCCCATATCTGTAGGAATGTTCTTTAGTAGCCTAATAGAAGAAGAAAATGACTGCATTAGGGTAATTTTTTGGTAAAAGTGGCAAATTTCCTAGTAACCTCTACTAAGCTCATTGTGCCCTGGACACTGAATAACATGTAATGCTAAATGTAGCGCCAATTTAAAGAAGAAAAGGAGCAGAGTTTAAATAAAAGTCCAATTTAGTTAAAATTTTGAAAACCTAAGATAAACAGAAATTTCAATTTCCTTCTGTTAAAAGCTGAAAGGTTGACAAATCCAAAATGTTGGATAGAGAACAACAATTAATTGATTGCAAGGTTGCTTACACTGACAAAAATGGTGAGTACTCCTGTTTCAGGCTCAAATTTATGCATAAGCACCCTCAGAGATCAAGCTTTGTGAACATTGGTTAAAAGCTCAACCAGGTACAAATATATGTGCAAAATGAAGTTTACAACTCAATTTTCAACCTCTGCGATGGTATCACACTATTACTAATGTTCAGCCATGCAGTGACACTGAAGCTGAGACAGGTGAAAGCAATTAGCACTAGAGCAAAACAAATCTTGTACGCTAGATGAACTCTTGCTATGAAACCTTTGACATGCTGACCAAATTACACACATAAATCGTTCTTTTTGGGTGGAGATGCAGAAGGAACTCCCTAGGTTGCATACACATCCTGATCACCTACCTATCAATTATCCTGCTAACACAATTTGACAAAATAATAATAATTGCTTTCTTTATTCTTTATTCCTTCTCTATATATTGGATTTTTGGGGTCAACTACATCCTAGCCACATGGTCCATGGAACTCCGACTTTTGCTATGATCTTCTCTTCCTCAACAGTTCTCACAATGGAACATATTAATTTTGCCCTGTTAATAACTAGAAAATTTGAAAATACCCTTGCCACATATTTGTATATTGTGTTAACATTCTATCTTTGCAAAAATGAAGCTCAGGAAGACAGGTGCAGCAAGGCTAACATAAAGAAGAATATATGTCTTTGTTATGCTTCAGTTTACCATGCAGCATCTCCTCTCTGAGGAGGCAGCAAGAATGATAATCAGCATGGCCAGAAGTCAGCATTCATGCTGAAAAGGAACAAAATGTTATTACAATGGATGAACTTGAACTTAAAATGTGATTATGCCGAAGATATCATGCAAATGAAGCTTAAGCACAACTGAAAGGATGCCAAAAATCAAGTCCTTGGCAATGTAATACACCAAAACCAGGAATAGGGTACCCACAGAATTATTTCAATGATATGAGCATGAATTCCTCTCTTGCACAGCAAATAGAATCTTTAAAATAGTGGATATAGAAAATACAAAAATTGACTGACAGCAAGCAATTCCACTCTTTGAAGAAAAACAGCTAAGATTCTTGCTGCCATGAAAATCAAGAGACGAATGAAAGCTAGATGGTGACTAAGCCAGAAAGCATTGTCAATTTCCCTAAAAGCATAGAAAGGTGCTCTTCAATTTTATTTTTCAATATATCTGACTAACATGTAGGATCAATCAGCTTCTCCTCCTTATTAAAATTCACTTTCATAATCATTTGTTTCCACATATTTTGCTAATGGTTGGGAAATGAGGAAGATTAATACAAGAACCACCTTACTGACAAGAAAATCAAAAGTGCGAGCGAATCTATGACACCTAAGCCAGATAGAATTGTAGGTTTGGCCAAAAACACAGAAGGATGCTCTTTGGATTTACCTATTAATGTCTAAAACAAAGATTTATCAGTTTCTCCTTATTAAATAATAAATTTATTTAAATACCAAAGGCTTTAGATGTACAAACTTTCTGATGACTACAAGCCTCTAATACAAAAGGCGCATTATCTGTCAAAGTTTTCGTTCAACCTAACTAACCATTTTTAAATATTGCCTCATCCTGATGATGCATCATGTTGTTTGATCCAAAAACGTTATTCAAAACATCTTACACAGTTTCTACCAGAAGCATGCTAATTCAAAATCAAATATTAAAAAAGCAATCCAACCTGCAACCAGAGAAGTGACCAGAAAGCTACAAGTCCTATTTCTAAAGGATATTTTCTTCTTTCTTTTCACAAAACTGAATCTACACTATGCATACCAAAGCATTCACATAAACCACCAAAAAGTTTTATCAAGAAGGATTCAATCCTACCAAAGCATTCACATAAATCACCAAAAAGTTTTATCAAGAAGGATTCAATCCTACCAAAGCATTCACATAAATCACTACAATGCAATAGTTACAATTTACACCCACATCTACCTGAATATGGAGCAACACCAAAATGCTTTGCTCTGAGTACACCTTAAAGTTCAAATTAACAGAAAAGAAATTATTTTCCCATCACTGACCTCAACTTTAGAATGTACATGAGATTGATGTGTGCCATTGAGAAGCTTTGCTTCCTTGTCAAACACATTGGCAAGGATGGACACATATCTTCTTAAAATGTTGCGTCTGAGAAGGAAGATTACTGACACCCCCTTTTCTTCAAAATAAGCCAGAGCTTGCTTATTATATTCCATGGCACCCTGCAATGAAATAAAAACTAGAAGATTAGCTTTACATTGGGCACGTTCTCTTTCTCCTTCTCTGCCCAACACACAATCAAATTAAGCCTAGAAAATAGGAAAACTTATCTATGAGTTTACACGTATATTTACAATAAAGACAGACTGGCAAATGAAACTCTGAGAACAGTACACTCCAACAAACAAAAACAATATAATCACCATTCTACAAAACAATTGAAAACAAAACTAATACAGAAAACCAGCACTGATTTTATAGCTGTGGTCCCATTCCTTATAGAACCCCCTTATAAAATCTATTATGCTCAACTTGATGTCTCATAGGATCACAACCATCTGCTCAGGCAATGTTGTGAGCAAATTTTTATGCAATTGTGTTCATTACTTTGATAGGCTTGGTTGATAAATGATATCTACATGGAATGATTTTCTATTTAGTCTCTTTAATGTGCACAGTGTTAAGTGTTTTATTGTGGGTTATTCGTCTCTCAACTGACTTCGAGATTTCATAAGCAAGCATGGTTCACTGTATACTCGTTGTATGTTATGTATGCAAATTAAAGGCCAACCATTGCTTAAGAGTTGAGTCTATTGAAACTTTTTGCTCATTAAACCAATTTTTTTCCCTTTATAAAATATCAAGAATTCGTCCTACTGGAATCATCCATCTCAAATTGGATAGAAAATAACTAATAAGTCAATAAAATGTAGTGATTAAATACTTTTATATTTGGCAGAGTCTAATGGGGGCATACACTGTGATTTAATAGTTTTGTATTTTATGGTGCCTACAGTGTAGTTCAATGGATGTTTCCATATTCTGCAAATCTGCCCTAAAGAGTGTAAACAAAATCATCAGTTGACCCATAGGTGAACCTAGAATGAGTGTCTCATACCAAACAGCTTGTCCACAGGTTTTGTAGTAGTACTTTCTGCTACTGAAACAAGCCAAGATTTTGGATGTCTACAGTTTCATATTCAAATGACTACCAGAACACCTTGACATCACTTCCTTCAGATACCAAAATGAGAGGGTATAACAAGGAAAGCCGATAAACTTAATTGGCCAAATGATGAAGTTCTGATTACAAATACAAATATCTTTCAATATGCCACTAAGATGGACACAAGAAAATTGCATTTCCCCATTCAAAACTTGGCTTTATTAGTCATCATTCTTTATCCATATATATTACCAAAAATATATTCCTTGCATCACTAAATCTTAATTTTGTGGATTTGCTAATAGGCATCAGTTCAATAAAGAGATCAATGGCATATCAGACCATCAAGCAGCATTCCAATTTCATATGACAACATGATTGGAGCCAGTGATAAGTAATTTGGTGTAAGGGTTACTCTTGTTTTGTGGCTACTAAGCCTGTGAGATTGACAACTTGCAGAGAACTGACCCTTCCACACATCTAACCCTCAGAAAGCAGTTGAAAATTAGAATGAAAAGAAGATCCTACACAAGCATCTCTCTCTAAAAATAGTTCGCAAACTCCACTTAAATGCAAATACTGTAAACAAACCAGCATTACAAAATCTGATTGGTGGAAAATTGCAAACACTGGAATTGCAGAAAATAGATAAACGGAACAAATGTATATGTCAATTTGATTAACATCCTAAGACCTCATAGCACAAATAAAACTAACTAGAATAACAAAACCTTTTTTAACAGTAGCGGATTAATTTACCTGATTAAGCATCCATTTGAATCCAACAGCTGCAGTGCAATTATTCTTGGAAGCACTGCTATTCCAGTCCAGATTATACACTACATCCAAAATCGTTTTTATCGAAGCAAAGCTTTCCCTTCGGATCTCATTGGCAAATATCTCTCCATGTGAACTGATGTTTGGATGGTTATTGAGAAGTGTTTCAAACCACCCACTTCCAGATCTTTGCATGGTTAATATCACAAAATTGTGTACAGGAGTGCAAGAACATTCTTTTCTGCAAGTTAATGGTACAAATAAAAGCAAGTAAACTACCGTGCCCCAAAATATACTCAACAAAACTATTGACCTTGATTGATTAATATCATAACTAAATGTAAGAAATCATCATATTAGCATTAAGTACCTCTCATAAGAAATTGGTTGAGGATAGTGGACAGGATAACTATGAGCATGCAGTTGCTGACACTGAATGTGATTTGTCTTGTTCACTAGAGGAGAAGGATGTTCTGATTTTGTATACGAGATACTCTGATCAACACCCAGAAAACACATGCATATTCCACTAACTCCAAGCAGCAAAAGAATAAAGAGCTTCCATATCAATGGTGCTTGCTTTTGCACATATTTGCCCTGCAAATGAAATTCAACTCGTCATCTAATAATTTAAAAACTTTTTCCAATTGTAATTAGTGTCGGAGGGATAGGGCTAGAATTAGTAGGTGCAGATTATCTATTAAAAATTTAAATTTTGCAACCACAAGTGTGTGTGTGTCTCTAAAACGTCACAAGTACACCTGGACTGAAACCACCCAACAGAACCTGAGACATAAATAAAAGATTGACAATCATGTATGTGTTTGCTCAGGAATTCAAAATTGGTGCCTCTGTTTATAGTTAACATGTTAAATCTGACTTATCGCCTGCAAACTGAGGGCACTCTAGGTTTAAATTGCCTAGCATAAATATCCACTATTTGGCAGGACCTGTCTTTGTGCGCATATGATGTTTAATATTATAATTTATAAATCACTCAAGAGTGAGCGCTATTATTATTTATAGCATAATAGAAGTGACAGAAATGATTAGATAAAAGTTAAAACCATATATGAGTTCTCATAAAACCTCTAGAAACCAAACAAACGCTACCTGTATGTTCTTACTTTAGTACTAAATCCCTCTATTTACTAGGTTTGATTTTGTTTTTGAGTTGATGAGACTCAAAGCAAATATGCCAACCAACACTAATAGGGTACTCAGATTCAATGCATGGTTGCTGACAAATTCTCCAGGTGGGGGCAGGAGGATATGGTCACGGTCCAGTAGACTCTCTTCTGTGTACTTAACAATAGGATCTATCCTACCCCATTGGGCATCCGCTCAAAAGATGGACTCAAATCTAACTTAAAAATGGTATGTCATGAGAACAGTAAAGTGACCAATCTGCAATACAGTCTAAGGTTTTAAGGTTTGTTAGAAATTAATGCTCATTTAGAGCAGGTAAAGCAAAAAATGATCATTTTGCAATTGAAGTCAATATTTAGACTGGCACAGGAGAGCATGTCATCTAGATCAACTCAGGCTAAAACTGCATAAGTAGTTTCATTTGTACATGTCCAAAATGTTATGGATAAAAAATCACAGTCACCTTTGGCCTATCCTTAGCAGGCTTTAGAGAAAACGACATGCTTTGCCTTACAGATCTGAGGAGTGTGCATCTGAGCGTTTTAGAAAACGACCCACATCATGAATGAACAGAAGTACCACACATGGACGCCTGATAAAACATGATTTGGCAAATTGCATCCAAAATCCACCACAACTAGACTGCTGGTGAGAAATAAAATTCATTTCCACCCACATAAGGCACAAATTGAGCACTATTTCACTGATCAACAGTGTCATCTGACTACAAAATCATCAGAGATCAAAACACTCCCAGTTAAGGCATACTATTTCCAACACTAAATTTCAGCGCCGAGGAATGTTTAAATTTTAAACCCTCCTAAACATTAGAGAAAAATAAGACCATCATTTCCGATACTGACTGCTTGGGGGTGTTCCCAAATAAAAGCACAAATTTATAGACACTATGCATGAGAATATTAAAAATACTATATTTATGTGTTCCAACAAGCTAAATTATAGTAATATATGAAATCAAGTTACGTATCATGAACAAATTTTCAAACACTGACTAATATTTGGAAGCGAGTAATTTCAAATTTGCACAAACTGCTAGACGTTATGCATCAAAACAACATTCAGAAA
The DNA here is from genome assembly GCA_007258455.2 of Sequoia sempervirens. Taxonomy (NCBI): domain Eukaryota; kingdom Viridiplantae; phylum Streptophyta; class Pinopsida; order Cupressales; family Cupressaceae; genus Sequoia; species Sequoia sempervirens. The sequence continues at coordinate 325,725,516 of VDFB02271358.1, read as the reverse complement.
TCTGTGTCCATGTTTCAACAAAAATAAAATTCAGCAATATCTAAAATAAGTGGAAAAAAGGCATTTCCAGCAAACATTGCTTGCAGGCACCGGGCAATGCGGCATATTCAAAATACGCCATCACTGACAGTAGGCAACAGGTATGCATCAGTAAAGAGCAGTCTGATATCTGTGTCCCAACAAGCCAGACTACATTACAGACAGAGTAAACAACATAAATAGTACGAGAAAACAACAATCCCATATCTGCATTCCAACAAGCGAAGCTATAGTAGTAAGAAAACTCCACAAACCCTTTTAAGAACACTAAAAAGGAAAAAGTTCAATCGATTTGAACAACTCACAGAGAAAACCTTGGGACATCGTGAAGGCGAATCAAGCTCTCCAGCTCCCATCTCCCTCACACGCCCCGCATCATAAACATCACAATGTTATATCCATTTCCACATTTAGATCGAATGGCACTAATTTCAAAGAGAGCAGTAATGAGCGGGCTTAAAAATGTGGACTTCAGAGGCCTACTGTACCCGAGGCACTGGGAACCTCGAAAAAACCGATATCCAACAGAGTCCAAATGCCAAGCCGTCAAACAAAATGACTTGAATACTCATAGCCAGTGCGCCATGAGCCTCTCAGAGCGCACATTAAGTGCCTGCAACGCCGGCCGTGTGATTCACACCGGCGACCGCCTCTGACTTTGCTGATCGAAAGAGGCAAAACGATTAGCTGGAAACAATTGACGACAGCTATTTTATTACGAGGAGAATAGAATAGAATAGCGTTTACGGCACTGTTGCAAAGATCGAGGAGATATTTCTTAGAGCCTGTGATTTTTATATGTTTGAAGATTTCTCGCTGTGTTCGCCCGCGCTGAATGAATCGAGGTTACTCTTGGGTTATGCTTTTCTCCTTGTCTGTTAATCTGATTTAATCACAAACAATTAAATTAATTGCTTGAAACCATCTGTGATTTGGACTTGGATTGAGTTGGTACGCATTATTATGTCTGAGCTGTGGGTCGGGGGTCGGGACCCCTGCAACTTTGTCTTCCGTAAACGAAACGGTCGTCCATTACACGTTTCTTAACATTTTGAACGGCTGTACTGTTAGATTTTTATGACTGCGGGATGTTACCCATGTGTTCTTTCTTGGATTTTACGAGGGCATTTATGGAAGGGGTGCGGTAAAAGTGTGGGTTTTCACGATTTACGGTGGTAAGAAAATTATTGTTCCCCCAAGCACATCAAAGACGTTAACCCTTGGATTGTGCAGACAAAGATGGGTTGTACCTTTTTTAACCATTTGTTTTGACTCTAATTTGGGTCAATACCTATGTGATTTTAGTTTGTAATTTAGTTAGTTTTTAAATGTAAAAATTATTGTGCACATCCACTCATATTTATCCACTGCCTATTCATTTTATTAATTGTAATTATTACCAATACAATTGGGCACATCCACTCATATTTATCCACTATTCATTTTAATCGTAATTATTACCAATACATTTCGAACTAAAAGATAGTCACCACGGTTATTTTTTTTAAACAAAAATTTATGTATATTTTAATATTTTGAAAATAATTATTTTTGATGTATGATTTAGTATATATAATTTGATTTTTAATGTATTTATTTGATTTGAGATATCATCTAACAATTTGTAATGTCACATCTCTTTATTTAGAATTTGTCTAGCCTAATTTTCTTCAATGTATTCATCCTCAATTGGATCATACTTGTGATTGTCTCCTTGAGTGCATTAAGTCAATGTATCCATCCTCAATTGTAATTGTCTCCTATGATAATGTTAGATTTTTATGACTGAATTGGATCGTACGTGTGATTGTCTCCTATGAGTGCATTACTTGTTAGATTGTCTTCGGTATACATTTTAATTGTAATTATTACCAATATATTTGAATTAAAAGAGTCACCAGTGTATTTGATAGAAGTGAATATCTATCATCTATTTTTTATTGTAAATTTTATGTATATTTTTAATATTTTATTTTGTTTATATGTATTTATAGAACCGTGTTCAATAAAAATAAATATTTTTTGATGTATGATTTATCATATAATTTAATTTTTAATGTATTTATTTGATTTGAGATATTATCTAACAATTTATTATTTTATTTAGAATTTATAGAGCCTATCCATCCTAAATTGGATCATATTTTGTGATTGTGTCCTAAACTAAATCACGCATGTCATTTTATCCCCCAAACTAAATAGTGGACATGATTGTTTCCTCCTTTTCTAAAATTTAAATTTCTAATTTTCAAGGCCAACAATCTTGATATTTAATTGTTACTCATCAAGGTAGGCACCAAAAGTTTGAATTATATGTATAGGATTGTGAATATAAAAATAAAATGAGACTTGAAGGTCATCAAATAGTATATAGTAGTTAGTATTAGTTGGGTGCATATGCTTTGTAAGTCATTCATGGATAATATTAAATAAAGGTGTGGATGCATATGTTTTGTAATTCATCCCACTAGTTAGTTAGAATTAAATATGTATCTCACATGCATGCAATAATAGTAGTTATCTTTAGGAAAACTATCTATTGAAATGACTTCCTAAGTGGAAAATGTAAGGATGCAAAATCATAACAAATAAAAATTAAACTATATTTCAAAACTCATAACTGAACATCGTCTACCTACTCTCTCAATTTATTTGATTTGATAAATTTATTTATTGATTTTTCCTCTTCAAATATAACTATTTTAATCAATTAGTTAAATTAAGGATATTGGTTATCTTATTTATTTATTTTCAATATTTGTGGATGATGGATTATTTAAATTAATTAAATATTGAAGAGTATTTGATCAAATTAATTTTAATCAAGTGAATAAATTAATGTGAGATTAATTGTTTAATGAATGGATGTTGTTAAGCATCAAGATGGAGGTGATGGTATGGAAATGAGTGTTAAGAAGATTTCAATGTCTATAAAAAGCATCTTGAATATTTGCAATTAAAGTTTATGCTCTAATAAGAATTTTCCCCCTCAAAGTGGCATTGTAAAAGATACGAAAAGCATTTTGTTTCTCTCGTTTCTACATATCTCCATGTATACTATTTTTTATTCATCTTGTAGGTTCACTACAAGTGATATTAGAGCTCTTTCCAAGGTCATTTTTGCAAGTAGCATTATCAATTTAGGAACTTCTTACAACTATCCACCATATGCTCTCACCTCACCCTAAAGGGATCTTGATGATCAAAAAGTGGTTACAACCATAATTACACTAAATCTCTTACCTAAGTTTTTCCCAATTCTTGTTCCTTACAAGTAATTTATGTTCATTTTCAAGTTATAAACCATGTTCTTGGAGATTTCAAATATCCTCATAAGAGTTATCATTCTTAACTAAGCTAGATTTTCCATAAAAGGTTTAGTGAGCTAAGGAGTGTTTTAGCTCTAATACCTAACCTTTAGACAACTTGTATTTATGACCATGAGCTTCCACATACCTTCTAATATATTGAAAGACCTTGTAGAATTTATTTTTATGACCTCACTCTAGGTAACCTTTGAAGTTAGTGCCCTAAAGTATTGGGCTAACACTATTTATGAATGAGATAAGTATATTGGTGACCTCAAAGAGAAAATATAATCCCTCTTATTCACACGTATGTGTCTTTCATCCTGGGTATTACTATTCCACCTTTTGTAATTGGATACTTGGCATCAACTAGATAGATATCAATGTTCTTTTGACATAGTAGATTCTCTCCAAGTGTCGTATTGTTATTACATACAGGTACAATTTCTTTATCACCAATTTAATCTATCGTCATGCTATTAGATTGAAAACTTGTAAAGCAAATTTCTCTCAATAATCCATGTAAAATTTCTCAATTTTGATAGAAAATTTAGCCATAAGGGTATATACACAATAGTATAAAAATAGAGTATGGGATAACTTTATTAACCCTTCTTTTATCCCAAGCTCATATTTTCATCATTCTAGCCCCTACATATTTATGATTTCCTCTACCTCTAATCATTTTCTCATATAAATTTGGTTACCTTTTCTATTATCTCTAGATTATCACTATTTCCACAAGTTGTCATTCTCAAGAATCACGAAATCTTATTGTTTACTCTCTCAATGAATACATCGATCACCTACAAATGGACACAAATAAAATGTTTAACAAGCTACTAGAGCAGATGGAATAGTTGATGATGATTGTGTGTAGTTTAGAAAGGGATTAATCCTCTACTATTGTAGAAGTGTACATCTTCCTAACTCAATGTTGGCTTCCACACCCCCTAAACTAGACTTTCCCAAATTTGATGGTAAAGATCCTACCAATTGGTTGTACAAGTTCAACCAATATTTTATAATACATCAAATTCGCTAGGATCAAAAGCTCTTTATTATATCTTTTCGCTTGGAAAATTAAGTCATTTAGTGATTTTAATGGTTGGATAAGACTTACATATTTGTCCCATGGATATACTTTTATAATAAATCCCTCAAACACTTTGGCCCTAGTGCCTATGAAAAATTTACTAGCACACTCACTAAGTTATGCTAGACATATTAAGTATAGAATTAGCAAAAAAGTTTTAAAAACTAGCTAAATAAACATGTGGCCTTGATAAACAATTTTTCAAAATTTGTTTCATAAGTGGTATAAAAGAGGATCTTATGACAATTTTTCTCATGTTTAAATCAACCAACTATTACAATATGCTTTCCTTAGCAAGGCTTGTTGAAAATAAAATTTAGTCTAGCTAAAAGTTGGCAAGTCCTCTTTTTGACTAAAAAAAGATGTGATACATTAAGGAACTAAACCCACCATGATTGGAAAGTTGTCTAAAGAGGAGATGGTAGAGAAAAAGGCCAATAGACTATGTTTTGATAAAAAAATGGTAAAAGGGTCAAAGTGTTGAGAGAAATGCTTGTATCTCATTGATTCTACAAGGGTGATCAAATGATTCAAAGGAATATTTAGATGAGGTTTAAGGGTTGGTTCATTTTGGAACAAGAGTCGATTCCTTATTCTCAAATTTTTATTCACGATCTAACCATCTTTTCTCCCTCCTAAACACTTAAATTTATTTCCTACATCAAATACCAGAAGATGATGGTATTGATAAATGAGGGTAATGCTTATAACTTCATTAACAAAAGAATTAGCAACCAACTCCACTACTATATCCATGCTACAATAAGTTTTATATTATGGTGGCCAATAATAATACTATATCACATGGGTGCAAGTGTCACAATGTAAAAATTACTATGGCGGACTATCAATTGACCAGTAATATGTTTGTTTTTTTCCTTAGGTAGCATAGTTGTGGTGGTGTCCAATAGTTGCAGACCTTAAGACAACTCACTTGTGACTATTCTCAACTATGGATTAAATTTAACTATAATGGAAAAGAGTATAAATTCCAAGGATTGAAGGTATGTGATGTTCAAATGGTTAGCTCTCATTGCATGGAAATATTTTTGAGGAAGGGGTCTTTTTACATCTTTTCCCAATTTCAACCTCCTTCCACTCCCCCTACATTAGATTTGTAATGCTTCCTCAATAAGTATCAACAATGTTTAAGGATATCAAAGGGTTTCCCCCACAATCCATGACCATTTTGTTCCCCTCATTCCTTGTAGCCATCTTCTAAATATTATTCCATAACATCCCTTTGAGAAAAATAATGAATTTGAGAAGATGGTTAAAGAGCTCCAAGAGGCAAGTGTCATTCACTCGAGTATTATTCCTTAATCCTCTCTTGTAGTTATGGTTCCAAGAAAGATGAGGACTATCAAATGTACCCTAATTTATATGAACTTAATAAATTAATCATAAAGGATACATTTCCTATTCTTATTATCAATGATTTGTTGAATGAACTTACAGCGCCCAATTTTTCTACTAAACTAGATCTTCATTCTAACTATCACCAAATTCATGTCAACTAAGTTGATATTTCTAAAAATACATTCAAGACTCGTGAAGGAAAATATTATTTTTTTGTGATGTCCTTTGGACCAATGCTCCTACTTTTTAGAGACTCATGAAAATTGTGTTTTGTAGTTTATTACAAAATTTATATGTCTTCATTGTTGACATTATCATATACAATCAAAAGTAGTTTGATCATCTTTGCCATGTGGAGACCATCCTCAAGATTTAAAAGGAGATTTTTATTTTTCTAAGTGTTGTAAGTATGTATTTAGTGTCCAACAAGTGGTGTATCTGGGGCACATTATTTGGCACAATGGTGTCCAAGTTGACCCCAAGAAGATTGCAACAATGCAAGGGTAGATAAGACCTAAATCCCTCAAAAGCTTACAATTGATAGGGTATAATTACAAGTTTTTTTGTAATTATGGTAAAAAAATTGGGCCCTTGATGACTTTTCTCAAAAATAACTCCTTTGTATGGATCAAGTACTCGATTTGGCATTTTCTACTCTCAAGGTTGTCATTTGTTTCACTCTAATTTTTCCTGGTAATAGATTTTCATAAATCCTTTTATTATTGAATGTGTTTCCTCTAACACTAGCATGGGTGCAATGTTAATCCCTAAAGGTAAGCCCCTTTCCTTCACCAGTAAGCAACTCATAGGGTGCAATCTAGTTGTGTGCATACGAAAAAGAAATGCCACCTATCCTCCATGTTATCTAACAATGGTATCCTTATTTTTGGGATTTCAAGGTACATATCAAAATCAATCATCATAGCTTGAAATAATTTTTTTAGCAAAAGGCATCCTCCTTAAACAATAAAAATAGGTGACTAAAATGTAGGGATATGATTATGAGATTATCTACAAGAAGGGTAAGGAAAAGGTGGTTGCAAATGTCCTCTCCCATCAATATGAAGAGGAAGGATCAATATTTTCTCTTTCCATCTTGGTACTCAATTGGATGGATGAGATTTGACAAGAATGGGATACTAGCATAACAACTCAAAGTATCATTAGACAATTGAAACAATATTTACTTTTTATGCCAAGGTTTTTCTAGATAGGATAAGTCCTCACCTATCAGGACCAAGTTTATTTAATTCCCAATTATCAACTTATGCCTCATTACTCATGTAATTTGACTACTCCCCTGGTACACGTCACTATGGATTTTTGAAGACCTATGAGAGAATGAAGTGATTTATTTTAGGATTCCTTAAGTAATATGTCAAGGGATTGATAGTTTAATGTGATGTGTGTCAAAGGAATAAAATGGAAGCTATCAAATCCCTAGGATTTTTATAGCCACTTCCTATTCTAGATAAGGATTGGGCTAATATTTCCATGGATTTCATTATGGGGCTTCTAATATCTACATATAAATTGGTGATTTTAGTTGTTATTGATTGCTTAACCAAATATGACCATTTAAGTACAAAACTTCAACTTGTAACTCCATGGGATGCCCCACTCCATAGTCAATTAAAACATAATCCTACTTTTAGCAATATTTTTTGGAAAAAAAAATGATTTAATTTATAAGGCACTAACTCAAACATTAGTTTAACTTGTCATCCTAAAATAATGACCATACAAAGGTTGTCAATAAATTCCTTGAGACTAACTTGCATTATTTTGTGTATGAGCAACAAGAGCAATGGGTCTAATGGTTATATCTACTTGAGTGGTGGTATAATACCACTTGTCATAGTGCTTTTGTGATGATCCCCTATGAGGCCCTCTTTGGTACTTCCCCACCTTCCTTGGGTACTTATATTTTAGGTTCTTCTAAGGTCATATTAGTTGATAGTACTTTGGCAAAGCGCAAGAAAATTTCCCAACTCCTAAAGGAAAATATAGCCCTAGCATAAAATCACATGAAATAGTAGGTGGATTAACATCAAATAGAGTAATTCTAAAACTAGTCATTGTAATTTTTTACTTCTCCAATCCTACAAGCAACTTTCATTGTAGGACAAGTGAGGTCATCATTTGGGTCTCAAATTTGACTACCCTTACTAGGTGCTCCAATTCATTGGTGAGGTGGAATACAAGTTAGAACTCCCACCCTCTTCTAATCTCCACCCATTTTTTCATTTCCCTTGCCTCAAGAAATTAATTAGGACTCTGACTCATATTCCAACTAAACTATCAACACTAGATGAGGAGAGATCCATATTTTTAGAACCTAAATTTTTACTAGACAAACACTCCAAGAACATTTGTAGTAATTCTATTGATGAGATTCTAATCAATAAAAATGGATAGGGTAAGTGCAAGATGGGTCAACTTTGGCCAAAAAGTGGCAATTTTTTCTTGAAAATCAAACCTTGACATAGTTGGAGTAAAAACTTGAAGCACTTACACATATAATCTAAAATGTAGGATTTTGAGTCTAGTTTTCAAATATGTAATTTATTCTAATGCCCAGGTGATACAAGTTGATTTTGTATAGGATGTACACAAATCACTTTTTTAAAGTCACATTTTTAGGTCCAAAACATGCACATGTACAACCAACACAACTTGACCTAAAATAAAATTATTTTTCTAATTACTTTTGGGGAAAGATGTGTATTATGGTAAGTTTGATCAAGATATTTTAATAATTTTTTTCTAAATATATATATATATTTTAATTAATTATTTGTTGGACCTAATTTCTATTTTTGAAAACCCCTCATGTACGAACAACATAATTTGAGCTAAACTAATCATAAAATTATTTTTCTTTTTTTCATTGTGTAAATAATGATGTCTAGATTGATCACATATAAAAAAAATCAAAAAACTTTAAAAATTAAAGTTATTAAAAAATACTAATGCTTGACATTTCAAGTTTATGAACTAGTTTCCTCAAAAATTAATTAATAAATAAAAAATATGTCTAATCATAAAAAAATACATATTTGAAAACTAGATATCATCATCTATAATGTTTTTTATTTTCATCAAAAATTTCTAAAGAAATCGTTAGCCATATTGCTAAAGTAATTTTTTCTCTTGTTATTTGCAAGGCATTGTACTTGTAGGTCCAAGGCTGTGGGTTGGATTTCTAAGCCTAAAAAAATAAAACCATAATTTTTAAATTTCAAAATTCATGGAATGTGTGCACACTCCAAAATGCATACCCATTATAAAAAGGGGTGAGAATATGATGTAAATAGAAATAAGTACCTAATCTAAAAATTAAAATGGGTACTCATTTCATATAGGAAGAAATTTAGGTTTGAGAGTTCGACCCTAAACAAGCACCCATTTTTATGAAATAGGTACCCAATCCTAAACATATACCCATTTTATGAAATGGGAACCCATTCCTATTGAGAATTTTTCAAGCCCGACACTTCCACTAAAAGTGGAACCATTAGCTTGCACTTACTTTACAACTTGAAGATGATACACGGGAACCTCCTATCATTCTCTCCAAGTTTCCTCATCTCAAGCTTTGAGGGAAAATCTTTTTTAAGGGCAATTTTATGAACCCTATTTTGTAATATAGTAGCTAATATTAGTTGGATGGATATGATTTGTAAGTCACCTAGATAATTAATATTAAATAAAGGTTTTGATGCATATGCTTTATAAGTTATCCTAGACTAGTTAATTAGAATAAATAATATATCCCACATGCATGAGATAATAGTAGTTATCTTTAGGGAGACTATATATTGTTCAAGGAACTCTTGGCTAGAAATTATCTTGAATATTTATAATTAGAGTGTATGCTTTATTTGGAGGTTGCCTTCTTGAAGATAATAAAGACATTATGTTCTCTCATTTATGCATATCTCTATGTCTATAAAAAAGGCATGAACAAAGGCTAAAGACAAGGGATGTGGGGGAGTCAATGATATATCAACAAGGCATAAACAAGGGTGGGTGGATATGGATCAAAGATAGATCATATACTTAATACCTAAACCTTAATATAGATAAATTAATGATACAAAATAGGGGTAGATCCCTACGCTAATCAAATATAATACAAGATAAGTGCAATCAAAATATCATATTTGAAAACCATGATAAAATAAGAACAAATTATAGGGGGTGTAGGAGATTTGGGTTCACCAAAATTGTAAGGGGAAAATATTGGCTATATAAAATATCTAGGTTAAATAAACAAATAAATAACAAATAATAACTAACCTAGATATATGAGTCAAGATTAATAACAAATAATTGAATTAAATGCTATAAGGAAAGTATAATTTTAGCTGGTACGAGTTATCCACAGTCCATCGATTAGTTGTGCAAGCTTCTGGTTTAAACTATGTATATTTTTAGCTCAACGTTTCATATCACACTCAATGATCCATCATCAGGAAGAGGAGAAAATAAGAAATAGGATTGTAGATTAGGCCTAATAAAGGTTGGGGGAGATGAGATGAGAGGAATAAAAAAGACTCAAAATAATAAAAATAATAATGTAAAAACTAATTACAAACCCAAACAAAAGACATATAATAAGCATGTATATCAGCAAGCAAACAAATTAGTAATTAATAAAATATAATAAAATTAAGAAATAAACAAGCAAAACAAAATAACAAGTATAATAACAAGAATCCTAAACATGTACTCATTTTTATGAAACTAGTACCAAATTCTAAACATGTACTCATTTTTATGAAATAGGTACCGAACCTAAACACGTACTCATTTTTATGAAACTAGTACCCATTCCTATCAAGAATTTTTCAAGCCTGACACTTCCACTGAAAGTGGACCCATTAGCTTGCACTTACCCTACAACTTGAAGATGATACATGAGAACCTCCTACCATTCTCTCCAAGTTTCCTCATCTCAAGCTTTGAGGAAAAATATTTTTTAAGGCCAAGTTTATGAACCCTATTTTGTAGTATAGTAGCTAATATTAGTTGGATAGATATGGTTTGTAAGTCACCCATAATTAATATTAAATAGAGGTGTTGATGCATATGCTTTATAAGTCATCCTACTAGTTAATTAAAATAAAGTATATATCCCACATTCATGAGATAATAGTAGTTATCTTTAGGGAGACTCTATATATTATACGAGGAATTCTTGGCTAGAAATTATCTTGAATATTTATAATTAGAGTGTATGCTCTATTTGGAGGTTGCCTTCTTGAAGATAATAAATGCATTATGTTATCTCATTTATACATATCTTTGTCTAAAACAAAGGCATGAACAAAGGCTAAATATAAGGGATGTGGATGAGTCAATGATATATCAACGAGGCATAAACAAGGGTGGGTGGATATGGATCAAAGATATATCATATACTTAATACCTAAACCTTAATTTAGATAAATTAATGATACAAAATAGGGGTAGATCCCTACCCTAATCAAATGTGATACAAGATAAATGCAATCAAAATATCATATTTGAAAACCCTAATAAAATAGGATAAATTAGGGGGCGTAGGAGATTTGGGTTCACCAGAATTGTAAGGGGAAAATGTTGGTTATATAAAATATCTAGGTTAAATAAACAAATAAACAACAAATAATAACTATCCTAGATATATGAGTCAAGATTGATAACAAATAATTGAAATAAATGCTATAAGAAAAGTATAATTTTAATCATTTTAAATGCAACACTTGAATTATCGAGATGAAAAAGTGATGTTGAAGATGTCAAGCATCATGTGCCACAACATTGGATTATTAGGTCTTAGTTAGGTGATCATTTTAGAATCTATAAATTAACTACAATTTGATTTAGTTCAAATATGTGCATGCAAATTTGATCTTTGCACCTATGGAAGAACTATTCACAAAAGTGAACCTAAAGTTGCAAGAATGAACTTACATGATTTAAATACTTGAAAATCACTCACTTGAATCTTCTAATGTTTGACTGTATAAGGAGTAACGATGTCTAGGAACATTTTTGGGGAATATGTTGAATGGTGAGGATCCGATTCTCCCCAGTCAAACCCTAGTGGATTAGCTTTATGGCTATGGACAAAAAGATAAAGGCACCAAAGAAGCATACAATGGACCTAGGATGATGTAATGGCCTAATAATGCTACTATATTTTTTAATTCCTTATGCAAAACCAAATTCTAAATGTGCCCAACAGACTCCCAAGTGATTTCAGAATATATGAGTAAATTTATTTAAATACAACATCCAAGTACATAAATCAATATAAGTGTGTGCTAGGTTAGCTCGCAATGGCAATTGGGAGGAAGTCAGTGAGATTTTATTTGAATTTGAATTTTCAAAATTTATGGTTTAAATTTGTGATTGTGGAAATGGATTGGGTCGAGTTTGCATGTCAAACATGATCTAGGGTGACAAATGGGGGATTTATGGATTTGGGTTAGTCTCTAGGGATAAGTGATGATGGAATTGGGATATGCCAATGTCACAAGCCTAATTCATGGAAGAACACACCACTTGTAGACTTGTTATTGTATTTACAACACTCTAATAAAAGCAAACCCATAACATAGGAGTAAACAACATGGGTACTCCATGTTCATCATCATTACAAGTCTTAAGTTAAAATGAAGACTTTGTATTAAATTATTTTGATTTCTTGAACACCTATCTATTTTAATTGAATGAAGTGTAATAAAGGTTAAATTTGAAGACGATAACATTTCAAGGAAAATTATCCATTCAATTACTTTTCAAATACTAAGATAGTGACAATACTTCTTCATCAAACAAAACAAAATAACCTTTTTCTTAAGAATACTTAAAGTAAAAAGACAACAATAAATAAATAAACTTATGTAAGAATCCCAATTAAAAGTGAAAAATTATGCAATTACTTTATTAGAAAAAAAAAAATATTAACCTGACTCAATAGCGTGCCCCTCACCCTTCACAATGACCCCCCTCGTCCTCTCGTCCACCCCTCCTATAACTTTGTAGACATATGAAACCTTGAGTTATTTTCATTTAACTCCAGTGATCCAATACCCATGTCTACTGGCCAAGTAAAATTAGTTTAAAAAAACGTTGAATGAATGAATGGATGATTTTAATTATGTCAACGAGACCAACCAGTCTATGGAACCCACGAAATGAAGCCGAAAACCGTCTTTGCCAAAACAACAAAACAGCCGCCAACCCCACCAAATTACTTCATGTTATTTTCTGACATTAATTCAAAAGAAAACATAACCAAAAAAACCAGACATATACAACCACAAATTTAAAAAACAAACATATTACAGCCATAAGGCCATGAAATTTAATCCGTACAATAGTCCATTTCAAATCTCTTTCCATTGCTCCGGATTTTGGCAACTAGTAATGATTAATTTTATTTTTCCTTGTGCATGTCATATCTAACGTCCCCGTCAATATGCTTGGGATGGGACAAAGTGTATCTTTCGATAAAATACAGTACACCAACATTCCAAACCTAAATTTGTTTGGACAAGGCAAGCAACAACTCTATGTTTGTTGAAGCTCATTATTATCATTTGAATAAAAGATAAAAGGTGTAACACATATTGAAAGTTTTAAGGAGTCAACGAACCCTGCTTAGATCTTAAGTCACAAATTTTAGGTACTTTCAAATCCTTCCTTTTTTTTTCTTTATTCTAAGGAAGAAAATGTTGTGACTTTATGTCTCACTTTTAACTAGGAGAGGGGCCAATAGTGGAGGTTGAAGTTCAAAGGAAACTTTCCAAACTTTCACTTTATTTTTAAAAGGTAAACAAAAGCTACGGTATGTAGCTTCTTTGGGAATTCTTGCTTTAATGATAATCATAGATCTTTGTCAATTATATCTATGGCTATTTTTTTTAATGAATTATCATAGATTTAATGGTGTAAGAGTGAAAAGTGTATGTGTACTTTTTAATTTAATAAATGATTTGAGATTTAAAATGAGTTTGGGTTAGGTTTCTATTGTGAATTCTATCTTAAAACTTTTAAATTCAAATTTAATTGTGGGTCCAAGTTGACCTCTTTTCTACTTCTTATTATTTATTGACTTGAATGCAAAATAATTCAAATTACATAATGTACAGCGTTGTATAAGAGAACAAACCTTAATTCATTTTGAAATCATCTAAGAAGATTGTAGAAGAGTTATGTATTATGTACTTACCTATGCATTCCTAACACAAGATTTTAGTACCCAAGCTATGTTGTATACTCATAATCAATACATTGCCTAGTTTATTACGATAGGGGTATTTGCTTATGGATCTATATTTCTCATTTGAAATCATAATCTAGAACAAAATAAGAAAAATATTATAATTTCACATTACATCATCATCACAAATGTATAATATTAGCATGACATCAACACTTACATGGCCTAGCCATATTATATGATTGCTTAGCATGTCTTTAAATCATGGCCTAGCCATATTATAATGTAGGGTGTTGTATAAGAGAACAAACCTTACTTTATTTCAATCATCTAAGAAGATTGTAGAAGAGCTATGCATTCTTTACTTGCCTATGTATTCCTAGCACAAGATTTTAGTACCCAAGCCACATTCTATACTCATAATCAATAAATTGACTAATTTATTACGATAGGGATATTTTCTTATGGATCTATATTTCTCATTAGAAATTATAATCTAGAACAAAATAAGGATAATGTATTTGAGAAAATGTTGGTATTACACATTACATCATCATCACAAGTGTATAATAGTAGCATGACATCAACACTTACATGGTGTAGCTATATTGTATGATTGCTTAGCATGTCTTCAATATTAGTTTGTTTATTTAAGCATAATGATTAATATACAATTTTAAAAATAATAATTAATAATTCAAGTTTTCATTTAAAATGAACTTGGCTTAGATGTGCATTGTGGGTTTCATCTTTTAAAACTTTTAAATTCAAATTTAATTATGGATCCAAATTGATCTATTTTCTACTTGTTATTTATTGATTAAAACTCAAAATTATTCAAATTACATAATGTAGGGTTTTCTATAAGAGAAAAAAACCTTACTTTATTTCAATCATCTAAGAAGATTGTAGAAGAGCTATGCATTATTTACTTGCCTATCCATTCCTAGCACAAGATTTTTAGTACCCAAGCTACATTGTATACACATAATCAATACAATGCCTAATTTATTACGATAGGGGTATTTTCTTATGAATCTATATTTCTCATTAGAAATTATAATCTAGAACAAACTGAGGATAATATATTTGATAAAATGTTGGTGTTACACATTACATCATCATCACAAGCGTATAATATTAGCATGACATCAACACTTACATGGTGTAGCCATATTGTACAATTTCTTAGCATGTCTTCAATCTTGTTAAAACCATTGAATCAACTCTAGGGGATTGACCAAAGAAAAGATCCTTGATTAGCAAGCTCCAATTGGTGTTCATCAAAACCACCTAGTTCCTTCATTGGAAGTGTAGACATCACTTAGTAAATTTGTGTTTGTGAGTACAAAAGGCTTAATATCATCAATGTTGAATCCATATAATAGAGGTCAATTTTTCATATATAGATTGAATTTGTAGGTACAAATATTTGTATTGTGCCAAATTTTACAACAAGAAATTAATGGACAAAACATAAACAACCATTTTTTTGTAATACAAAAGTGGCATTAAGAAATCCACACAACACTACTATGTGATCAAGGTGTCATAACATGTGATGACACACTTGACACATACACACACACCAATGCATAATGCATGATTAGACAAGTGGAAGATTTAACTCTACCCTAGAATAATAGACCAAGATTGGCACAAAAAATGAGGCATAAAATAGAGACAAGATTCCCAAAACCATTGGAATACCCTCCTAACATCTTGACTAAACCACCCTCCAAATTTCATTTTATTATGGTAAATAGAAAGGGAAAATTCGGCATTTAGGCTTTAGAGAAAATGATTGCAGGTCAAGCTTTGGACCCTACTTGCAACTTGCACAAGGTAGATAGCATAGGTTCAAGCTTCGACATGCGCATGCAACTTGCATGGGCTCATGTTTGAGTTTTGACATGCTAATGTAATCTACAACCTACAAAGTGTGAAAATATGTGAACCCTTACTTCAAATTAATTCAAATTTCATAGATGAAAATAAACTTGCATAAAGAAAAATACCCACAAAAGTGTAATATAGGACAACAATGACTTGATCTTCAAGGTCTCACTTGTAATTGCAACTTACAAAGTTTCAATCAACTTTAAACCTTAAACCCAAAACAACTCAAAATTTAGAAATTAATTACAACATGCAATGTGTAATAGGACTCCAAACTCTAGACCTCTTGCACCTTGGACTCTGAAAGATGATTGCAACATGTACAAAACTTCATGATGAGATCCTAACTTTGGACCTCCTACACTTTAGACTTTAGGATCTAATTGAAAATTAAAACTTTAGATTATCATAATCAACTTACAATTTTAGAACATGTGTATGCAAATTTATAACCAAATTTAAAAATATACTGAGGCATACAAACTAGCAAGCCCCGTTTTTTCACTTGACAAGGCATAACTTCCTTGATTTATGGTTTAGGAAAAAATGGTTTGAGAAAAACACTCAAGGGATCATAGACATTAACTTGGCCACATAGGAGGCCTCCAAAGGACATAGTTCCCAAGGAACAAGGAAAAAATGGACACTAACTCCTTAAGAAAAGGAGAAGACTACAAGTACAACATGATAAAAGTGTTGCAAAACATTGTGCACATTTGATACCAATGTTGACACATGACAAAAGAAAATATGGAACAATCATCCATTATGATAATACAATATAGATTCACCTATAAAAAACCATAATCATAAGTGCAACCTTAAATAATTTAAACTAAACATACATAATTATCATAATTTTAACCTTACAAACATACCCACGCCCTCACAAGATGAGGTATGGGGAAATACTAAATGATAGCAATAATTGATTTTCTTTAATGAGTTTCATCCTATGACTAGGTTACCCCTTAGAACCTAGTCATTCCCCTAGGCATAGGAGACCCCAATGACCTTGTCCTTAGCTCAAAAACTCTTCAAATTTTATTTATAGGTTTCTAATAGTCAATACTAGTCATTTTGAGTGTGTTTGTTTTATATTTCTAGGTTTATCTTCTTAGCTCTCTAATTTATAAAATTCCTAATATATTTATGCTTGAACTAGATCTATTTTTCTACTTTATACAATATTCATTGATCTTTGAGCTTGTGTAATGCATACTATTGGGACTCAAATATGTCATGCCATTTTTTCTTGAGTCACTTCCATTTTGTGTGACCTATTCAATTTTGACCCATTATTTATAAGTGATTTGAGACATCCTAAATGGGTCCCCTAAGTGTCAAAATTTGACAACATCCACAACAAGTCTAATTCTAGGCTATTTTTGGTGTCTTGATGTTTTGTGTGTTTCTATAATTTCAAAATTTTGATGATGTTTATATTTGCAAAACAAATCCTTTTTGATCTCAACAACCTACTGATTCCTTATTAAATGTTTTTCTAAGTTTTATCTTGTGATATTTTTGGAATGTTGGGGTTTCCCATGCTCTCGTCCCATGGTATTGGCATTTTGGGAAGTCCGACATAGGTTTTCCTTTTTAAAATTTTGGATTCAAGCTTTTAAAATTTCTCATCCACCCATCTATTGGTATCCATTATGCTTCATCTACACTCCCTGAACAATGATGCATTGCATTTCAAAAAATTCTAAGTCACGTAAAGTCAAAATTTTAATCATCCTTTAATTGAGTATCCAACCTCAAAAGTTTGAAAGTCCATTGATTTTCCCCAATCTTGACATTCCATCACCTTGTTCGTACTTGAGTTACCTATTTTACCTTCCCCATTTGGAATGACTTCCTTGTCACCCCAATTCCCTAAAATTCAAAAAATCTAATAAAATAACAAAGAATTTTTTTTGAGTCCATTGTGTTGATAAGTTTTCCAATTGGCAAGCCTATCAAAAGTGCAACTAGGAGAAGGGATAAGTTCATTGCGTTGGTAATTTTTATAGTTTGTGATCCTTCTCAAAGTGTGACAAAGAGAAGGGATGATTTCATTGTGTTGACAAGCTCATGAATTCATAAACTTACTAAAAGTGTGATTAGGACAAGGGATGAGTTCATTGTGTTGGAAAGTTTACTAGTTTACAAACATGTCAAAAGTGTGACAAGGAGATGGGATGAGTTCATTATGTCAATAATTTTTCTAGTTCGTGAATTTTCCAAAATTATAACAAGAAAGAGGATGAGTTCACTATGTCAAGAAATTCACTAGTTCATGATCTATTCAAAAGGATGACATGGTTCAATTCACAAAAAGTGTGAAATTCTAAAATAATCAACAACAATTATGAATATATTGAAGGAAGAAAGAAAATAAATTTTCAAGTTTCTTGATGTTGGAAATTTTACAAGTTTGCAAACTTCTTGAAAGTGTGACATTGGTTTGTAAGTTCTTCATTTCACGAAAAGCCCAAAAAAAAGAAAGGAGAATGAGGAGTTTTTTTTGAATTTTAGATGGTTTTTGAATCACCAAAATCCCAAAAATAATTTGTGATTTCTTAAAAATGTTAAAAAAAGTATTTTGAGCATGTGGCATGAATTTTGAATGGTTTCCAACTTCCTCAATTCACTGATACACAAAGAAAGATCGACAAATATTTGAGTTCCAAGATTTTTCTCATGTTAGTAACATGATTGGGAATGTAGTTGGATCCTAACCAACACAATTCAGTAGTTTGAAATATAATTGTTGTCGCTTGGATTTGCACCCTTGCCAAGTGGTTGACTCAACAATCTAGTGAAACATGGAAACACTTTAGGGCATGTGGGTTTCCCATAGCTTGGAGTGAATTTTCAGAGAGGGTTGGTTCCCTTGATACTCACCTAATTTAACCTATGCTATTTATTTTTGAGAAAAAATATGGAGAATGAAATGAAATGAAATTTAAATACTAATGGGTGATGCACCAATGTTCTTTGAGACCTATGCTACTATTTTGACACACAAATTCCCAATTAATCAGTTAATATTTACACAACTCAAATGTTTCACATGCTCATACATCAGTACTTCATAAGAATTATGGAATGTTAACAACTTAGAAGGAAAATTAGGTATACTTTCACAACTAAAGAATGTCAACATCAATAACATAACTTATGACCTATATAAGACATGTACTTTCTACTTAAAGATATTGGAATGAGACAAAATATTTGAGAATTCACACATAAAACTACAAAAATATGCATCAATCATTCATATACACACAATGAAACAACTATTAAGAAGGAAAAACCACTAGATTTTATTGATAAAATCATGTTCTTATAGCTACATACAAGCCCAAGAAATGTATGAGTTATAATGCTATTCCAGCTTAAAAGAACCTTTAAAAGTTACAATACAATAGTCAAGAATAGTCATAACTACTTGAAAACCATCCCCAGGCCTTCCTTTTATGCTATTCAACAACTTGCTAAACATGAGGAACATAGTTTGAGAGATGAAAGATGTGTTACATGAGTTTTGTTGGGTCAAATATTCCTGAGCATCTAGCTAAGTTGTCCCCATTTTCCATCCCCTTAAAATTATCCATAATGGTGGTTAAATGAAGATAACTTGATGTTTTGACATTATTTATCAACTGAGGTTCCTTGAATAATTCCTAGATGCCCTTAATAGGTTCAAACTAAGTCAAATAATCACCCTTTGTTCTCTCCATCTATTTTCTAGCTCACCCAATTTCCCTAGATGCTTGGAAGAAAGTATAATTGATCTCCATCTCTCCAATTACACATAATTACCCCTTAAATTGATTCATAGGCCATGTGGAAAAAATGTTTGAAATAGTCATAATTACTAAGAGGACGTAGGATATTCTTTCAAGGCTAATATTTGACACTTGTCTCATGTCAGTAAGCTCCTTTCTTTATTATTTCAACATATGCAAACCTCCTTTATTCTTTCATGATTTTACTTCAAGTTGAAATGACAGTATCTAGCCTAATATATACTCCCTTTACCATTATATAATCTTTCAGTTAGAAAATACTAGATCATGCTAATTCTTCACTACCTTTGATGATTTAAAAACCTCAATTGGCATGACTATAATCCTAAAAAATATCTCCTTTCAATATTCATTTTGGTCCATCCCTATTACCCAAGATCATAGTGGATTGCAATAATAAAGTCTACCTTGATTAATCTTGAAAACTTAAAGACTATCAATCATTTCAATAATGAGCCTATCATTTATATATAGTCTTCAACTGTGATGCATGCTTTGTTTTTATTTCATGATATTAAACTCTATTTTCCCTCAATGTTTAGTCTAAGACCTTTCTTACTAACAAGAACTTCTAACCATCATTCATGAGATCTCTACTTTCATGCTCTTTTCCATAATTTAAAATTTGTCTCTAGAAAGGAAAATATTAGTAGAATATTGAAACCACTATCATGGAACAAATTCTCATAGGGTCACCTTATGAAGTTACCTCAACATGTTCTTCGAGACCTGATGATTGTGCCTGCACATTTTGCTCTCTATATCTTTGTGCACTATTTAATTTATCATCATGCTCTTTTAACTTTCCAAAACCTATATTCAATTTCATATATGCTTTGGTAATATTCATTATGTCTGTGTAGTGGTTCTTTATCTTTTTAATCTCATAGACTACCCTTTTATTCATGTACACTCCTCACTTCTTGCACAAAATTTATAAGTTTCATGTGCAGTCCTCTGTGTGTCATGATGTTGTATCCTTTGTCCTTCATAATACACTGTAATATCCTCTATAGGTTTCTAGTCTTTACTAATCATGATGGGGTCCACAATTTCTATATTACAATATTCATAACTGGATACTCTACACCTTTACCACTTGCCATTGATCATAGTTTTTTGATTCAAAGGCCCATATGTTCATCATTATTAAATGAATATTTCCTATTATGAGACTATCCTTATGAATCATAACACTGTCATTTCCTTCAACGCTTGAACAACACGAAGGTCATTAGAATATCCAATAGAAGAGTAGAAGAGTTATACTCTTGTATAAGGTTTTACAATGCTTTGATACTTGTAAACCCTATCACAATGTCTTCTAGTAATGGTCTGATTTCTATAGATTTCCTTCATGAATACCAAGGTCACTGCCTTGTACCTTTATACAACCCTTAGGTCAATGTCCTCTCCTTATTGGTATCTTATGCTCTTTTAAGACTATCATATTTCCTATTTCATTGTCGGCTGCCTTCAACCTCCACTACACTGTCATTACACACATTTCATTAATCATCAAAAAATCAATATCATTCATACTCTTTACAACCACTTATATCTATTAGCACTCTATAACCAACCATTGTCACCATGAAGGCCACTATCCTGCGAAGAACACAACCCACTATGATTTATATGGCAACACTATCCTCTTGATCATATTGTCACTGTCCTTTGGTTAGTTCTATAATCCTTTCTCATCATAATCCTCTTTTATAATGGACAGTCTTCTATTCCTTCTCAAAGTCATCACAAGTCTTTTGAATTATGTGTTCTTATTGTCTGTTGACATCATATAATTCTACTCTTGGACTATCATGAAATTATGAAAACTATGCTTTTGGCCTCTTGGAACTCTCAATATTTCTCATGATTGCCCCTTTTGGGTTGTCGTTTTCTTCAACAATGTCACTTATAACTCAATACTGTTTGTTAAAATTTTCTTCTCATTTACATTTTAAAGTTTGAAACTATCTCTCAAATATAATATTGTACCTTATCATTTTAACACTATCCGAGCTTGAATATTGAGGTTACTACCCTTTGTCATTTTTCATTGTTCTCAAGGTATTTGCTCCTTAAACTATCTTGAAGGTCTTTCTTCATACACTTTCAGACAATCGTGTCTTCTAGATTAATACCCTTCTCTTCTTTATGCTTTGTAACCTTAAATTTCATGTGCTCTACTACCTCTTCACTAGCTTTTAGATGCTCTTTTGTTGCTATTCTCAAGGCCTTCTTCTCTATGGAATTCTTTAGAATAAAGTAGTCAGCTTGTCCTCCATGTCAACATTGAAACATGTCTTCAATATATTCTTCTATGATTTTCATGATCCTATCACCCTAATCCATTATCATGAAGGACTTCCTTAGCTAGGGTTTAGGCAAGGGTTTAGGATAATATTGAACTTTTATGGAATATTTAGCCTGGTTTTACATAGGATTCTATGAGTTCCATGAGGGTTTGTTTATTTTCCATCATGGAATTGTAGTATCATAAATTATCACCCATGACAATTTCACACTATGTTTTTCTCCCTCCTAAGTAATCAGACCTAATTGTACATCTAATGTCCTAAATTATGCATTCCATAGCCCATTTGGATATTTATAAAAAAACCCATTTACAAAACCAAAGTAAACATTTAATATTTTGCTCCTGACACTTTACACCCTGTAAAATAGGGCTAGGACAAAGTCGCCCTAGGCAACTTGGTCCTCCTATTTTGCCTCCAAATTTTAATATGTCAAAGTTGGCATTTTATTATTTGAATTTCAAATGTCAAATATTGACTATCGGGATTTAATTTCAGGAAATCAGATTAAAATTACATATAAATACCTAGCCATTTCACCATTTAAAAACTAAGTGGAAATATTGGAATCAAGAGCATTATCAAGTCAAGAGCAATCAAGAGAAGATTTATTGTAACATTTAAACATTGAAGCATCATGTAAAGTTTTATGTGATTTTGTTCATGTATATGTTATCATTTTGTTTGTGAGGACTAACCCTTGTAGGTCTTCCAAGCAATCAAGACAATTTACAATCAAGCCTCGAGGTGATGTGCATGACTTCAGTCCTTTACGGAAATCAGATTTGAATGGTGAGCTGCAGTCTATTGTTGATTCATCTTTCATTTGTTATTTAGCCTCCATCCATCAAAAGGATAAGCTCCCTTTTATCAATTTGTCATTGTGGAGGTGGAAACACCAATGTGGGGTTTGATTGAGGAAAGCCCCTATATGGCACAACTCTTCCTCTCTCTTTGAATGTGCGAGTTTTAAATCTGAAGAAGATTGAAGAGCATTTATTCATTATTGCATTCAAACCCTTCAACTTGATAAGATACAAAAACTTAATTATCTCAGCATTTGACAAAGATCCAACATTAGGACCCGAAAGGAAGAAGGCTCTGATCATACTCCAGAGAACTGTGAAATCAATTTCTAGATTTAGTTACTAGGGCATAGTCGCCCTAGGCGACTTAGTCCCTCAAATCTCTAGATTTATATACCAAGTGCACAAAACTCTGCTTAGTTTATTTTTAAACATAAAACTTGTCTATGAATTTTTAGTTTTATTGTTTTTGCATAATAATAGTGCATTTTCATAATTCGTTAGTTGCATCATTGAATTCCACATAAAATTAATTCCAAATTCCCTAAATTCAAATCCTAGGATTGATTGGCTCACCTTTTAGGTTGCAATTCAATCTCATACCCTAGCTAATCTTGAATTTAAAGATAACATACCCTTGCCATTGTTGGAAAAGAAAGACCCATTTGAAATCCTTACAAATAAAATCCTTAAGGGTTCACTTTTCCAACATATCATTTTGGTGAACCTAACACTTTAACACTATATACCTTCTAAAATTTGAAGCATATCATCTTAGATCTAGGGTTAGTATTACATTGTTTTATATTGTTCATTTAGGCATTCAATTTTTGCATCATAAAAAGCATAAAAAAACAAAATATTGCATATCATATTACATCATAGGTTGCAATAGGGTTAATTTCACTCATCATAAGCTAGATCTATATTCTAATTGTATTTACAAATTTTCATTAGGTTTGAAATCAAATCCGAAAGTGTTCATTGCATTCATCTAGGCATTTTGCATCTCTTTCAAAAGGTAAAAAAAATGCAATGTTTTGTGTCAAAAAGTCATAAAAATCATCATTTTCAAATTTTGCATATTAGGATCAATCAACTGTTGTATTTTACATCTAGAATTGTCTTTTCTTGCTTAATTTTTTTCAAAATTGTTGCATACTTGCATTTGGCATTGCATAATTTGAAATCGGTCATTTTCTAGAAAAATATTCACTATCACACTTGCACACACACAAAACCAGGAACCTTAAATAGTAGTATATACACCCAAAATTTGAAATTTATAGAAAAATGTGCTGGACATAGTCACCCTAAGCACCCTTTTCTAGCTAGTTTTGGTCCATGTTTTTATCAGACCTTTCTCTCTATGTTTCTTCTCTATTTTTTCTTTCTAATTTTTGCTCATGTCTATTTTACTATGATTGTTTTGCAATTTAGTGTTCATAGTGGTCACACCTAGTGTCTTAACTCATATGAGCTTTATGAACCGATGTTCTATTGCCAATACTTCAGTGAGACATAGTTACAAACTTATGACCTATCCCATGTTGTTGTTACATTAGTTGTGGATCTTGAGTCTTCCAACTCTTTCATGTAAGGTATTGTCAATACCTAGCCTATTTTGAACTCCATCCCTAATCCTACCATAGCCATGGAAAATTCACAAATGAGCGCCTTCATGTACATTGATACTATTGTTTCCCATGTACCTGATGACAAACTAAAACAATTGGAAAAAGACTTAGAGGGATTACAAGACTACTTAAGCACTGAATCCTTAGTAAGGAAAATGGTTCCTATAATGGACAACTTAAGGAAGTTGATTAATGATGCCCAAGGAATGGAGGTTTTGTGTAGTCTAGCTCACATAGTAGATGCTAATATACCTATGAAAACTAGTTGTGCTCAATCATTAGGATACACTCAAAACTAAGGAGAAAAATAAATTTCCCTTCTCACAACTATACCTTCTATTCCTACATTCACATTGCCAACCATAGCTTCAACGATACAACACACTAATGACATAACTCCAATCTTAGGGATTACTAGTTGGAATCCTTATAGTTTTATGACATCACATGTAACACCTCAATATTCATCACCTCTCATAAATTTACAACATAGAAGTCCACCAAGCACTTACACAATCCCACCATATTCACTAAACTCTCAAAACAGGTCAAACAATGATTCAGTTATAAACCAACTTTCACAAAACATGGCATCACTCCAACAACAAGTCTCCACAGTAAATAAAAATCAACATGGAAAACCACCACAATATCTTAAGAGGCACCCATTGTCAATTGAAATCACCCATGCCTCAAAACATATAAATTCCTAGATTTGAGAAGTATAATGGTAAAGGAGACCCTAATGTTCATGTATCAACTTATACAAAATTGTGGAGTGACTTCATTTTTGAAGATAAGCTCCTAGCTAAACTCTTTCCAACATCATTGAAAGATATGTCCTTGGAATGGTTTTTCTCATTGTCGAACAACTCCATAAATTCATTCAATGAATTGGTTGATGCATTTCTTCAATATTTTAAAGTAAACATTGGACCTCAAATCACATTAATTGATTTGGTGCATTCCAAACAAGGGAAACATGAAAAGGTAATAGACTTCATAGGGCGATATAAATTACTTTATTCACAAATCAACTATACTCTTCCTGATGTTGATGTTCAAAGAGCAGTCATTAGAAATTTACAACCTAGCATTAGAGATAAGATATTGCTAATGAAATATCCATCCTTCACATATTTGTGTACAACTCTTTGTGATTGTCAGATAAATTGGTTAGTTTGTATGAAGGAACATATTCATTATCTCCTACTAAGCAATCCAAATCTATGTCACAAATCAAATATCAATCATTCAACAAAAAAATGAGAAATTTATCAAAATAAACACACCTCAAATATGCAACAACATTGAGGTACAATTTGCAACCATAAGTCCAACTCCTTATCAATTTAGGCTGAAAGATAGACAGTTTACCTGATTGGTTGATTCTCTACATTTGATCATGTTGCAATTGTTAAGCAAAAACCTAATCCAATTACCTCTGATTAGACCTGTGGACACAACCAAACCTTTGCCTTTGAAATTTAACTTAAAATCATTTTTTCAATATCATCGTACACCCGGATACAATACAGAACGATGTATGCATCTTAAACATCAAGTGCAAGACCTCATTGATTCTAATCACACCCAATTGGTCAACATTACTGACAAAGGAAACAAGTTTGTTGCTCCACCCAATCAGAACTTACAAATTTTCACAAACCCAATGCCAAATCATACATACAAATTTGTGCATGCTTGTGATGATAAGAATAATGATGAGGATGGTCTAAATACTATGATCAATGCAATAGATGTTCAACCTCGTAAGGTCTGAACCACTTTGTTACTTGGAATTTCTTTCACACACATTGATGGAGCTATACATGCACCAAAGGGTCCTCTCTATATCGTCAGATGTATTGATGACAAACCTTCGCAAAGGATACTCATTGATCCTGTGTGTTTAGAGAATTATTTTTTGTGCATGAGCTTTATCAATATTCTTATGAACAACCAAAAGCATGGTTAAAAACTCACGATGGTTTCACTTGACCTATGATAGGTTTGATCACTCTTCCACTTAAAGTTGGACCAAAACAACTAGATGTATCATTCTCCATTATCCTGATGTCAAACCAATTCAATGTAAAGCTAGGTTCTCCATGGCTACACTCCATGAATGTCATCCCATTGGTAATCCACAAGTTCATAAAGTTCCCACTTGAAAATAAAATATATGCAGTTCATCATAGTGGGTTTAATCCTTTGGCTTCCCGTGAAAAAAATTCATTGGACTATTTTTGGCCTTAACCCATGGAACCTATTAAGCCTTGTGGGGATTTCTTTTTTAGGTCATATAAAAAATTTAAGGCAAAGTGCATAATAGAATTATCCGTTAGAAATATTCCTAAAACATGATAGGGCTATGGTTGTTCCTCCCACACCACAAGTTGTGGATGAGCCCATGTTTGAAACAAATACCCTTCCAAATGCACAAGCTATTTATGCTACAGTTCCTCCACCAATATCATACAAAATACCAAGAGACAACGAAAAATACTACCTTTGTGAAACCAAAAGAGAAACAAATTTATAGAACTAAGGAGAAAGTGGCTTCCCAATCCCTAGTGGTCCCTTCAGTTCCTCCTTTAAGGGAAGAGAAGAGACCAATGGTTGAGAAACCCACTCTTACCCTTCAAAAATTGAAAACTACACAAGAAGAAACAAAAATGCTAAAGAGCATAGGCATAGACATCGTGCTATTGCTGATCATTGGGTGAAAACAATAAGACATTACCTAAGAATCAAGCAACTATTCAAACCAAATTACAAATTTTACCAAAACATGAAATTGCACCTTACATGTCCCAACCAAAATAAAGAGTGAAACAAGAACATACAATTGACATTGTCATTAAACCACCCATGATGATAAGTTTGGATGATGAGGATGAAAATTCTAAGATTGATGAACAAGTGCATAACGAACTATCTTTGTTGTTCTCAAATTCTATGGATTTAGATGGGGCAACCATGATGATCATCCTAATGAAAGTGATTCACCATGTGTTGAACCTAGTGATGCTCCTAGTATGACACTTGTTGTAGTCCCTTTGGCTAGTTTTTCACCTTCCATATATGATGAACAATATTGGGATGCAGACGATTTGCTTTAGATCAGCTCACATGTGTGGTACCCTTTTGTGTTTGCTTTATATGCTACTCATGTTTTCTTACATGTGATGTGATCACCCATGTTGTGTTGCTTGGCATGTCTTTATATTTGAGAGTTTTCTTTGGAGGACCCTTGTTGCTCTATTGGTGTAAGGACACAAAGGAAAAAAATCTATCATGACATTCATCTATTTGTATCTCCATTCGTTTGTATGTCGTAAAAAAATGCTCTTTTTTATCTTGTGCTTTTCCTTTTGGGGACAATGCAAGGTGTTGAGACATTTAGATCTCTTCCATGTTGACCCAAAAACTTGTTTTCTCTATGTGTCATTCTTCCATTCTATTCATAGTACCACGAGTATTTGGGGGAATAATATCAATTCCAAGCTCACTTTTATTATAAAAAAGATGTATATTGACCCTAGATTTGTGGATCCCTTATGTGATCATATTTATGTTTGTTGCATTGCATTGGGGGTAACCCCTTATCATGAGTTAGCTTCATTTGGAGACATATCATTGGCATAGGGCTTTCCAACTAAGCTCTCATGACCTTCTTATATGACATTTATCATTTTTCTACCTTGAAGCAATTACTCAAAACATGGTGTTTTGCAATTAATTTAAGGTGGGGGCATACATTCCATTATGTGCTTCACTTTATTCACATGCATTGGACTTATTGATGTGTTGACATAGCATTTTGATCATTTGTGTATCACATTATTAGAGCTATTGGGACCATAACTCTTGGTATGGTTGACATGGGTACACACCTAGTGAAAACCAATCCTCACTAGTCCTTGTGTGTTTCTCATTTTGCTACCATTGATGAAAGGCTCACCTAGTGAATATTGGACTTCACTAGCTCGTTGTGCCTTTGGTTCACGATTCACCTAGAAAATATTGGAATTTGTTAGCCTATGAGTTATGAACACCTTGGGTATGGATCCTAGCATAATGCAACTTGCTAGTCCATGATTGTAATACCCTCCTTTTGTTTTGTGTTTTTGTCATATATGTTTTGTGTTATCTTGTTGTATTACATGCATGAGTGCTCCTTTGTCCTTATATTGGTTTGCCATAGGATCTTGAATCTTGGGGGCTTGTGCACTCCCCCTATATTCATTTTCATTTTATCTCTTCAACATTTAGACAATCAAACCCCTTTTGACATATTTTCTACTTTAGTGTGAATCTGAGCTTAAGTTTAAGTCATTAAAGTGGGGGCTAAATGTAGCATTGTAATTGTCACCCATGAAAATTTCACACTATGTTTTGCTCCCTCCTAAGTAATTGGACCTAATTTTACATTTAATGTCCTAAATTATGCATTTCATAGCCCATTTGGAAATTTATCAAGAAAACCCATTTACAAAACCAAAGAAAACATTTAATATTTTTCCCCCGACACTTTACACCCCATAAAACAGGGCTAGGAAAAAATTGCCCTAAGCGACTTGGTCCTCCTATTTTGCCTCCAAATTTTAATATGTCAGAGTTGGCATTTTATTATTTGAATTTCAAATGTCAAATGTTGGCTATCGGGATTTAATTTTCAAGAAATTAGATTAATGGCATATAAATAACTTGTCATTTCACTATTTGAGAACTAAGTGGAAATATTGGAATCAAGAGCATTACCAAGCAATCATTATCAGATCAAGAGTAGTCAAGAGCAGATTTATTGCAACATTTCAATATTGAAGCATCATGTCAAGTTTTATGTGAGTTTGTTCATGCTTATGTTATCATTTTGTTGGTGAGGACTAACCCTTGTAGGTCTTCCAAGCAATCAAGGCAATTTGCAATCAAGACTTGAGGTGATGTGCATGACTTCACTCCTTAAAGGAAATTAGATTTGAATGGTGAGTTGCAATCCATTGTTGATTCATCATTCATTTGTCATTTAGCCTCTATCCATCAAAATGATAAGCTCTCTTTTATCAATTTGCCATTGTAGAGGTGGAAACACCAACACAGGGTTTGACTGAGGAAAGCCCCTATATGGAACAACCCTTCCTCTCTCTTTGAATGTGAAAATTTTAGATCTGAAGAAGATTGAAGAGTACTTACTAATTATTGAATTCAAACCCTACAACTTGACAAGACACAAAAACTTAATTATTTGAACATCTGATGAAGATTTGACAGTGGGACCTAGAAGGAAGAAGGCTCTGATCAAACTTTAGAGGATTGTGAAATTAGTTTCTAGATTCAATTACCAGGACATAGTCACCCTGGGCAACTTACTCCCCTAACTCTAGATTTATATACCAGGTGCACAAAACTTTGCTTAGTCTATTTCTGAACATAAAACTTGTCAATGACTTTTTAGTTTTACTATTTTTGCATCAAAATAGTGCATTATCACCATTCATTAGTTACATTATTTCATTCCACACAAAATTTATTCTGAAGTCCATAAATTCAAATCCTAGGATTGATAGGCTCACCTTTTAGGTTGCAAGACAATCTCATTCCCTCTTTAATCTTGAATTTAATGATAAGATTCCCTCACCATTGTTGGAAAAGAAAGACCCCTTTGAAATCCTTAAGGATAAAATCATTAAGGTTTCACTTCCCAACTGTAAGAGAGGGACCATCGCGTGTAAGACCCGGGTCACAGAGGCTCAAGATGTGAGTGGCTACCCTAACTTACCTTAGCTAAGTGTAGTGTTTAGGGTATGGGAATGAAAATGATGAGGATTATGGAACCTTACGACCACTCGTCAATCTCGAGTTTTAAGGTGGGGCTAGGCGAGTCAGTTTTTAGGTCCAACTTTGCACCTCAGGGAGCTCTTTGCCTGAGGATGTCAACGCAGACTTTGGAAGACAGCGCGGCGCGCTGGCGTCTCGAAAGCGCGCTGTAGTCTATATGGTCAGAACATAGCCGAGGTAGGGTCGAACTCATTAAAACGACTAACAGCCTAACTTAACAACTTCTAAGAGAACAAAACAATGCTATGAAATAAGAGAAATATAAGCGGAGGTGATAAAATAGATATACCAAAGCTAAGGTGACAAAGACGATCTCATAGAAGAGTCTATTCGCCAGCTAGCTCCACAAAGTGCATCCACCTACACACATCAAGAGAGAAAATGTTGGGGGGCTATATAGGGGCCTGCCTCAGTTAGACCCTCGTTTAGGTGTTTCCATTGCCACAGACAGCCAAAAGAACGAGATAAAGAAGCAATGTAATGAAAGCACAAACACTACAATGCAGTACTATGCTACTCACCAAATGATAGAGGAGAGGAGAGGGAAGCTTACCACCTCCACCAAGAGCACTGAAGGCTGCTTGGGGGAGAAATGAGAGGAACTCAAGCCTCTATTGCGAATGGCGTGGTCCCAAACGTGCTCTATTGAGTTGATGGAATGTGATTGTTGCTGCAATGGAATGCTTGGAATACTTGGGAAGTGAGTG
>VDFB02271358.1:325634140-325694382 GCA_007258455.2 Sequoia sempervirens | reverse complement strand
AATAAACAAATAATGTAGAAACCAATTACAACCCCAATCAAAAGACATATAATAAGCATGTATGTCAGCAAGCAAACAAATTAGTAATTAATAAAATATAATAAAATTAAGAAATAAACAAGCAAAATAAAATAACAAGTATAATAGAGCATATTACCTACTTGTCATTTTGTTTTGCTTGTTTATTTCTTAATTTTATTATATTTTATTAATTACTAATTTGTTTGCTTGCTGACATACATGCTTATTATATGTCTTTTAGCATGTTATGTCTTTTATTTGGGTTTGTAATTAGTTTTTATATTATTTGTTTATTATTTTCAGTCTTTTATATTCCTCTCATCTCATCTCCCCCAACCTTTATTAGGCCTAATCCGCAATCCTATTTCTCATTTTCTCCTCTTCCTGATGATGGATCACTAAGTGATCCGAAACGTCAAGCTAAAAATATACATAGTTTAAACTAGATGTGTGCACAACTAAGTATAATTTTAATAATTTTAAATGCAACACTTGAATTATCGAGATGAAAAAGTGATGTTGAAGATGTCAAGCATCATTTGCGACAATATTGGATTATTAGGTCTTAGTTAGGTGATCATTTTAGAATCTATAAATTAACTACAATTTGATTTAGTTCAAATATGTGCATGCAAATTTGATCTTTGCACCTATGGAAGAACTATGCACAAAAGTGAACCTAAAGTTGCAAGAATGAACTTACATGATTTGAATACTTGAAAATCACTCACTTGAATCTTCTAATGTTTGACTATGTGTAAGGAGTATCAATGTCTAGGAACACCTTTAGGGAATATGTTGAATGTTGAGGATCTGATTCTCCTTAGTCAAACTCCACCAAAGCTTTATGGTTGTGGATGAAAAGACAAAGACAACAAACAAGCATACAATGGACCTAGGATGATGTAATGCCCTAATAATGCTACTATATATTTTAATTCCTTATGCAAATTCTAATTCTAAATGTGCCCAATAGATTCCCAAGTAATTTCAAAATATATCAGTAAATGTATTTAAATACAACATCCAAGTACATAAATCAATACAAATGTGTGCTAGGTTAGCTCACAATGGCAAGTAGGAGGAAGTCAATGAGATTTTATTTGAATTTGAATTTGAATTTTCAAATTTTATGGTTTAGATTTGTGACTGTGGAAATGGATTGGATCAAGTTTGCATGTCAAACATGATCTAGGGTGACAAATGTGGGATTTAGGGATTTGGGTCAATCTCTAGGGATAAGTGATGATGGAATTGGGATATGACAATGTCACAAGCCTAATTCATGAAAGCATACACCACTTGTAGACTTGTTATTGTATTTACAACACTCTAATCAAAGCAAACCCAAAACACAAGAGTAAACAACATGGGTACTCAATGTTCATCATCATTACAAGTCTTAAGTTAAAACGAAGACTTTGTATTTAATTATTTTTATTCCTTGAAAACCTATCTATTTTAATTGAATGAAGTGTAATAAAGGTTAAATTTGAAGACTAACATTTCAAGGAAGATTATCCATTCAATTACTTTTCAAATACCAAGAGAGTGACAATACTTCTTCATCAAACAAAACAAAATAACCTTTTTCTTAAGAATACTTAAAGTAAAAAGACAACAATAAATAAATAAACAAACTTATGTAAGAATCCCAATTAAAAGTGACAAATTATGCAATTACTTTATTAGGAAAAAAATATATTAATCTGACTCAATAGCGTGCCCCTCAGCCTTCACACTGACCCCCCTCGTCCTCTCCTCCAACCTCCTATAACTTCATAGACAAACAGATGAGACCCTCAGATATTTTCATTTAGCTTGAGTGATCCATGAGGTAAAATTAGTTTTAAAAATACATTAATTTAAAAGAAAAACTAGACATATATATAGGTTCAACCACAATTTTAAAAAACAAACATATTACAGCCATAAGGCCATGAAATTTAATCCGTACAATAGTCTATTTCATATCCCTTTCCATTGCCCCGGATTTTGGCAACTAGTAATGATTAATTTTATTTTTCCTTGTGCAAGTCATATCTAACGTCCCCATCAATATGCTTGGGATGGGACAAAGTGTATCTTTCCATAAAATACAGTACACCAACATTCCAAACCTAAATTTGTTTGGGCAAGGCAAGCAACTACCCTATGTTTGTTGAAGCTCATTATTATCATTTGAATAAAAGATAAAAGGTGCAACACAAATTGAAAGTTTTAAGGAGTCAACGAACCCTGGTTAGATCTTAAGTCACAAATTTTAGGTACTTTCAAATCCTTCCTTGTTTTTTCTTTATTCTAAGGAAGAAAACGTTGTGACTTTATGTCTCACTTTTAACTATGAGAGGGACCAATAGTGGAGGTTGAAGTTCAAAGGTAAAAAGATAAGGAAACTTTCCAAGTTTTCACTTTATTTTTAAAAGGTAAAACAAAAGCTACGCCATGTAGCTTCTTTGGGAATTCTTGCATAGATCTTTGTCAATTATGTCTATGGCCCTTTTTAATAAATTGTCATCATGTACATATATTTAATGGTGTAAGAGTGAAAAGTGTGTGCACTTTTTACCCTTTTTTTTTTTAAGTATAATGAGTAATATATAAGTGATGTTTTTTTCTAAAATAATAAATAATTTGAATTTTGATTTAAATGAATTTGGGTTAGATTTATATTGTGAATTTCATCTTAGAATTTTTAAACTCAAATTTAACTTTGGGTTCAAGTTGATATATTTTCTATTTCTTGTTATTTATTGACTTGAACTCAACATTATTCAAATTACATAATGTAGGGTGTTGTATAAGAGAACAAATCTGAATTCATTTCAATCATTTAAGAGATTGTAGAAGAGCTATGTATTCTTTACTTGCCTATGCATTCCGAACACAAGATTTTAGTACCCAAGCTATATTGTATACTCATAATCAATACATTGCCTACTTTATTACGATAGGGGTGTTTGCTTATGGATCTATATTTCTCATTTGAAATTATAATCTAGAACAAAATATGAAAAATCTTATAATTTCACATTACATCATCATCACAAATGTATAATATTAGCATGACATCAACACTTACATGGCCTAGCCATATTATATGATTGCTTAGCATGTCTTCAAATTACATAATGTAGGGTGTTGTATAAGAGAACAAACCTTACTTTATTTCAATCATCTAAGAAGATTGTAGAAGAGCTATGCATTCTTTACTTGCCTATGTATTCCTAGCACAAGATTTCAGTACCCAAGCCACATTCTATACTCATAATCAATACATTGTCTAATTTATTACAATAGGGATATTTTCTTATGGATCTATATTTCTCATTAGAAATTATAATCTAGAACAAAATAAGGATAATGTATTTGAGAAAATGTTGGTATTACACATTATATCATCATGACAAGCGTATAATATTAGCATGACATCAACACTTACATGGTGTAGCTATATTGTATGATTGCTTAGCATGTCTTCAATATTAGTTTGTTTATTTAAGCATAATGATTAATATACATTTTTAAAAATAATAATTAATAATTCAAGTTTTGATTTAAAATGAACTTGGCTTAGATGTGCATTGTGGGTTTCATCTTTTAAAACTTTTAAATTCAAATTTAATTATGGATCCAAATTGATCTATTTTCTACTTGTTATTTATTGATTAAAACTACAAATTATTCAAATTACATAATGTAGGGTTTTCTATAAGAGAAAAAAATCTTACTTTATTTCAATCATCTAAGAAGATTGTAGAAGAGCTATGCATTATTTACTTGCCTATCTATTCCTAGCACAAGATTTTTAGTACCCAAGCTACATTGTATACGCATAATCAATACATTGCCTAATTTATTATGATAGGGGTATTTTCTTATGAATCTATATTTCTCATTAGAAATTATAATCTAGAACAAAATAAGGATAATATATTTGAGAAAATGTTGGTGTTACACATTACATCATCATCACAAGCATATAATATTAGCATGACATCAACACTTACATGGTGTAGCCATATTGTACATTTTCTTAGCATATCTTCAATCTTGTTAAAACCATTGAATCAACTCTAGGGGATTGACCAAAGAAAAGATCCTTGATTAGCAAGCTCCAATTGGTGTTCATCAAAACCACCTAGTTCCTTCATTGGAAGTGTAGACATCACTTAGTAAATTTGTGTTTGTGAGTACAAAAGGCTTAATATCATCAATGTTGAATCCATATAATATAGGTCAATTTTTCATATATAGATTGAATTTGTAGGTTCAAATATTTGTATTGTGCCAAATTTTACAACAAGAAATTAATGGACAAAACATAAACAACCATTTTTTTGTAATACAAAAGTGGCATTAAGAAAGCCACACAACACTACTATGTGATCAAGGTGTCATAACATGTGATGACACACTTGACACATACACACACACCAATGCATAATGCATGATTAAACACGTGGAAGATTTAACTTTACCCTAGAATAATAGACCAAGATTGACACAAAAAATGAGGCATAAAATACAGACGAGATTCCCAAAACCATTGGAATACCCTCCTAACACCTTGGCTAAATCACCCCCCAAATTTTATTTTCTTATGGTAAATAGAAAGGAAAAAATTAGCATTTAGGCTATAGAGAAAATGATTGCAGGTCAAGCTTTGGACCCTACTTGCAACTTGCACAAGGTAGATAGCATAGGTTCAAGCTTCGACATGCACATGCAACTTGCATGGGCTCATGTTTGAGTTTTGACATGCTAATGTAATCTACAACCTACAAAGTGTGAAAATATGTGAACCCTTACTTCAAATTAATTCAAATTTCATAGATGAAAATAAACTTGCACAAAGCAAAATACCCACAAAAGTGTAATA
This sequence comes from Sequoia sempervirens, assembly GCA_007258455.2. Lineage (NCBI taxonomy): Eukaryota > Viridiplantae > Streptophyta > Pinopsida > Cupressales > Cupressaceae > Sequoia > Sequoia sempervirens. Next base: position 325,689,479 of record VDFB02271358.1, on the reverse strand, counting down.
TAGGACAACAATGACTTGATCTTCAAGGTCTCACTTGTAATTGCAACTTACAGAGTTTCAATCAACTTTAAACCTTAAACCCAAAACAACTCAAAATTTAGAAACTAATTATAACATGCAATGTGTAATAGGACTCCAAACTCTAGACCTCTTGCACCTTGGAATATAAAAGATGATTGCAACATGTACAAAACTACATGATGAGATCCTAACTTTGGACCTCCTACACTTTAGACTTTAGGATCCTATTGAAAATTGAAACTTTAGATTATCATAATCAACTTACAATTTTAGAACATGTGTATGCAACTTTATAACCAAATTTAAAAATATACCGAGGCATAAAAACTAGCAAGCCCCATTTTTTCACTTGACAAGGCACAACTTCCTTGATTTATGGTTTAGGAAAAAATGGTTTGAGAAAAACACTCAAGGGATGATAGACATTAACTTGGCCACATTAGAGGCCTCTGAAGGACATAGTTCCCAAGGAACAAGGAAAAAATGATAACTAACTCCTTAAGAAAAGGAGAAGACTACAAGTACAACATGATAAAAGTGTTGCAAAACATTGTGCACATTTGATACCAATGTTGACACATGACAAAATAAAATATGGAACAATCATCCATTATGATAGTACAATATAGATTCACCTATAAAAATTCATAATCATAAGTGCAACCTTAAATAATTTAAACTAAACATACACAATTATCATAATTTGAACCTTACATACCCACACCCTCACAAGATGAGGTAAGGGAAAATACTAAATGATAGCAATAATTGATTTTCTTTAAAGAGTTTCATCCTATGACTAGGTTACCCCTTATAACCTAGCCATTCCCCTAGGCATAGGAGACCCCAATGACCTTGTCCTTAGCTCAAAAACTCTTCAAATTTTATTTATAGGTTTCTAATAGTCAATACTAGTCATTTTGAGTGTGCTTGTTTTAGATTGCTAGGTTTATCTTCTTAGCTCTCTAATTTATAAAATTCCAAATATATTTATGCTTGAACTAGATCTATTTTGCTACTTTATATATCCATTGATCTTTGAGCTTATGTAATGCATACTATTGGGACTCAAATATGTCATGCCATTTTTTCTTGAGTCACTTCCATTTTGTGTGCCCTATTCAATTTTGACCCATTATTTATAAGTGATTTGAGACATCCTAAATGGGGCCCCTAAGTGTCAAAATTTGACAACATCCACAACAAGTCTAATTCTAGGCTATTTTTGGTGTCTTGATGTTTTGTGTGTTTCTATACTTTCAAACTTTTGATGATGTTTATATTTGCAAAAAAAATCCTTTTTGATCTCAACAACCTACTTGATTAATAATTAAATTTTTTTCTAAGTTTTATCTTGTGATATTTTTGGAATGTTGGGGTTTTCCATGCTCTCGTCCCATGGTATTGGCATTTTGGGAAGTCTGACATAGGTTTTCCTTTTTAAAATTTCTCATCCACCCATCTATTGGTATCCATTATGCTTCATCTATACTCCCTGAACAATGATGCATTGCATTTCAAAAAATTCAAAGTCTCGTAAAGTCAAAATTTTAATCATCCTTTAATCGTTTATCCAACCTCAAAAGTTTGAAAGTCCACTGATTTTCCCCAATCTTGACATTCCATCACCTTGTTCATACTTGAGTTTCCTATTTTACCTTCCCCATTTGGAATGACTTGTCACCCCAATTCCCTAAAATTCCAAAACCCTAATAAAAGACCAAAGAAATTTTTTTGAGTTCATTGTGTTGATAAGTTTTCCAATTGGAAAGCCTATCAAAAGTGCAACTAGGAGAAGGGATAAGTTCATTGCGTTGGTAATTTTTATAGTTTGTGATCCTTCTCAAAGTGTGACAAAGAGAAGGGATGATTTCATTGTGATGACAAGCTCGTGAATTCATAAACTTACTAAAAGTGTGATTAGGACAAGGGATGAGTTAATTGTGTTGGAAAGTTTACTAGTTTACAAACATGTCAAAAGTGTGACAAGGAGATGGGATGAGTTCATTATGTCAATAATTTTTCTAGTTCGTGAATTTTCAAAATTATAACAAGAAAGAGGATGAGTTCACTATGTCAAAATGTTCACTAGTTCATGATCTATTCAAAAGGATGACATGGTTCAATTCACAAAAAGTGTGAAATTCTAAAATAATCAACAACAATTATGAATATATTGAACGAAGAAAGAAAATAAAATTTCAAGTTTCTTGATGTTGGAAATTTTACGAGTTTGCAAACTTCTTGAAAGTGTTACACTGGTTTGTAAGTTCTTCATTTCACCAAAATCCCAAAAAAAAGAAAGGAGAATGAGGAGTTTTTTTGGGATTTTAGATGGTTTGTGAATCACCAAAATCCCAAAAATAATTTGTGATTTCTTAAAAATGTTAAAAAGGTATTTTGAGCATGTGGCATGAATTTTGAATGGTTTCCAACTTCCTCAATTCACTGATACACAAAGAAAGATTAACAAATATTTGAGTTCCAAGATTTTTCTCATGTTAGTAACATGATTGGGAATGTAGTTGGATCCTAACCAACACAAATCAATTGTTTGGAATATAATTGTTGTCACTTGGATTTGCACCCTTGCCAAGTGGTTGACTCAACAATCTAGTGAAACATGGGAACACTACGGGGCATGTGGGTTTCCCATAGCTTGGAGTGAATTTCCAGAGAGGGTTGGTTCCCTTGATACTCACCTAATTTAACCTATACTATTTATTGTTGAGAAAAAATATGGAGAATGAAATGAAATGAAATTTAAATACTAATGGGTGATGTACCTGTTACCCATTTTTCGCCTATGGGCTCAATCAGGCAGGGTAACCCATGCTTTCAAAGGTTCTCGAAGACCAGATCCAGGGGAAAATGATGTTTTAATTCAGCATGTGGATTAAATGTGACTCCCAAGAGGGTTGAGCCCAACATGCAGGTCTTCAGTTCAAGGGTGGGTTTTCATTTTTTATTTTTGCCTTGTCTTTCCCTCTTTTCTTTTTTCTTTCTTCTTGCCTTTTCCTTGTTCTGCCGGGTAGAATCGTTGATCCTAACTTGAATTTCTGTTCCATCAATTTTATCTCATTGCTCTTCTTTCTTTCTTTGTGGCCTGTGGATCAGGGATGTCTCTCCTTAGTTTCCCTTATGTTTTTCTTTTTCTTCATCCCCAGTGTTTTGTCAAGTGGAGCGACAACCGGAATTCAGAAATTCAAGAAAGTTTCTGTGTCCGTATGTAGTTTCGTTCCAGCTCGCTTACTCTTTTGTTTTCTCTGCTCCATCCGACTTTGCTCACTCTTGAGTTTCAGTATCTTTTGCTCGTTCCGACCCGATCTTGGTTTCGCCAACCCTTTTTCCTTTCTTCCTTGTATTTTGATGGGGGTTGCTTTCTCCCATTTGTCTTTCTTCCTTTTCATCCCTTCCTTCACCTTCTTTTGAGTTTTATCGGGGGTGGGACCGAGTCGGAATCCGAACCTAAAACTTGAAGAAAGTTTTAGGGACAGATTTGGTCCTGATCCCGGTTCCGCCAGGATTCATCTATCTTCGCTTCCACCCTTTTCTTCCCAAATTTTGGGTCCGTTTCATTTTGGCCCCTGGCCAGCGCTTTTGAAATCCTCAGTGCAAAGGTTGGTGCCTTCGCCAGGATGTCTTGGCGAATGAGGGTGGCCTCAGCGATGGAAGCGAGAATCGGTATGACTGTTGAACCTCACTATGAAGTCTTCCCGACTTACCATGGTCTTTCCGAAGGAAATAAAGAGCTTGGTGGAATGGAGTGCATTCGGGGTGACTTCAAAGATGTCTTTCCAATAGAAGATAAAGGGTCTCGGGGTAGCCTCTTGCTTTCGGTAAAATGTCTCACCGACACTCGGGTGTCTTGTCGAATGAAGAGGAGCTCGGGGAGAAGAAGGGAGCTCGCTATGAGGTCTTTCCGAAAGAAGGGAGTCTTGCCGATAGCGATCAGCTTGCCCATGGAAATGAACATTGGTCTAACTTCCGTAGCAACCCTTGAATTTCGAGAATATGCATAGCTGGGGTGACGGCTCGAGAAGTAATGGCGCTGAATCAAAAGTAAATTTGGTGTCATTCCTTGGAGATGGTCGACCAAAAGAGGTAGCCATGAGTCACAATAGCAGCTGGAGATGACGGCTGGAGAAAGTGGAGTGGAATTAATGACCATGTTGTAGAGCATTTAAGGCGACTCTGTTGAGATCCCGAGGATGGACATAGAGGCTACAAATTAATGCGATGGTTGTAAAAAAAATCTAAAGACATGCCCAGGGATGAGTTTTCACCGACATGGAGGGGGATGAGCATTTAATGCTTCATTGACTTCTTTCCAAAACTTCTAGGGCCGACGTGTCTAGGCACCGACTCATTTTTGAAAAACCCTAAGGCAGGGGCTGACACACTTTTGTATATAAGGAATTTTTTGCCTCTTTGTAATTAGTTCTCCTGATGCTTTTCTGAAGTCTGTGACTTCTATAGTCCTCTCTCAGATTAGTAGATTTCTGTAACTCATTTTGGAACATAATATACAAAATCTACCTTGGTTACCATTGATGGTCCATCTTTTTGCCTTCTGATTCTTGTGAAGTATTGTGCATTCTTTTTTGATTCATTGAGCTACTTAGTGAAATATTCTCTTTCCTTATAGCTTTTGTTTCATGTCATGCCTTTCTTTGCAGAAGTAGTATCATGTAGGTTACAAACTGTGTTTACTTAATCCTGCACATGAGCTTCTAGTTTGTGAAAATTTTCCTTTCCTTCTTGAAGGCATGTGCATGTCAAACCTATTTGAATGCGTGATCTACAGGATCTTGTTGTGTAGTCCCATGGCTGTCACCAGTATTCAAGTGTAGCTCGAGTATCTCGTTGTTCCTGTCATTTTGGTGTATCGCCTTAGGATTTAATTTTCATTGTTTATGTATTCTCTTTCTCCCTTTTCCTTCAAAGATCATTAGTTTAGGTGATACCCAAAGGAAGCCAGCCTTCTCTGGAGGTTGACCTCTGTTTATAAGAAACCCACATCTTTAGAGGTCTTCCCATGTTACACTGAGGTGTTGAACATTAGGTTCAACAAGGGTGCAATTTCAGGTGATAACAGTACCAATGTTCTTTGAGACCTATGCTACTATTTTGACACACAAATTCCCAATTAATCAATTAATATTTACACAACTCAAATTTTTCACATGCTCATACATCAATACTTCATAAGAAATATGGAATGTTAACAACTTAGAAGGAAAATTAGGTATACTTTCACAACTAAGGAATGTCAGCATCAATAACATAACTTATGACCTATATAAGACATGTACTTTCTACTTAAAGATATTGGAATGAGACAACATATTTGAGAAGTCACACATAAAACCACAAAAATATGCATCAATCATTCATATACACATAATGAAACAACTATTAAGAAGGAAAAACCACTAGATTTTATTGATAAAAAGGTGTTCTTAAAGCTACATACAAGCCCAAGAAATGTATGAGTTATAATGCTATTCCAACTTAAAAGAACCTTTAAAAGTTACAATACAATAGCCAAGAATAGTCATAACTACTTGAAAATCATCCCCAAGCCTTCCTTTTATGCTATTCAACAACTTGCTAAACATGAGGAACATAGTTTGAGAGATGAAAGACGTGTTACATGAGTTTTTTTGGGTCAAATATTCTTGTGCATCTAGCTAAGTTTTCCTCATTTTCCATCCCCTTAAAATTCTCCATAATGGTGGTTAAATGAAGATAACCCAATGTTTTGACATTATTTATCGACTGGGGTTCCTTGAATAATTCCTAGATGCCCTTAATAGGTTCAAACTAAGTCAAATAATCACCCTATATTCTCTCCATCTATTTTCTAGCTCACCCAATTTGCCTAGATGCTTGGAAGAAAGTATAATTGATCTCCATCTCTCCAATTACATATAATTACCCCTTAAATTGATTCATAGGCCATGTGGAAAAAATGTTTGAAATAGTCATAATTACTAAGAGGACGTAGGATATTCTTTCAAGGTTAATATTTGACACTTGTCTCATGTCAGTAAGCTCCTTTCTTTATTATTTCAACATATGCAAAACTCCTTTATTCTTTCATGATTGTACTTCAAGTTGAAATGAAAATATCTAGCCTAATGTATACTCCCTTTACCATTATATAATATTTCAGTTAGAAAATACTAGATCATGCTAATTCTTCACTACCTTTCATGATTTTAAAAGCTCAATTGGCATGACTATAATCCTAAAAAAATATATCCTTTGAATATTCATTTTGGACCATCCTTGTTACCCAAGATCATAGTGGATTGCAATAATAAAGTCTACCTTGATTAATCTTGAAAATAAAGACTATCAATCATTTAAATAATGAACCTATCATTTATATATAGTATTCAACTGTGATGCATGCTTTGTTTTTCTTTCATGATATTAAACTCTATTTTCCCTCAATGTTTAGTTTGAGACCTTTCTCACTAACAAGAATTTCTAACCATCGTTCGTGAGATCCCTACTTTCGTGCTCTTTTCCATAATTTAAAATTTGTCTCTAGAAAGGAAACTATTAGTAGAATATTGGAACGACTATCATGGAACAAATTCTCATAGGGTCACCTTATGAAGTTACCTCAACATGTTCTTTGAGACTTGATGACTATGCCTGCCTATTTTGCTCTCTATATCTTTGTGCACTATTTAATTTATCATCATGTTCTTTTAACTTTCCAAAACCTATATTCAATTTCATATATGCTTTGGTAATATTCATTGTGTTTGTGTAGTGGTTCTTTATCTTTTTAATCTCATAGACTGCCCTTTTATTCATGTACACACTTCACTTCTTGCACAAAATTTATAAGTCTCGTGTGCAGTCCTCTGTGTGTCATGATGTTGTATCCTTTGTCCTTCATAATACAATGTAAGATCCTCTATAGGTTTCTAGTCTTTACTAATCATGATGGGGTCCACAATTTCCCTATTACAATATTCATAATTAGATACTCTACACCTTTACCACTTGTCATTAATCATAGTTTTTTGATTCAAAGGCTCATATGTTCATCATTATTAAATGAATATTTCCTATTATGAGACTATCCTTATGAATCATAACACTGTCATTTCCTTCAATGCTTGAACATGAAGGTCATTGGAATATCCAATAGAAGAGTAGAAGAGTTATACTCTTGTATAAGGTTTTACAATGGATTTGATACTTGTAAACCCTATTACAATGTCTTCTAGTAATGGTATGCTTTCTATAGATTTCCTTCATGAATACCAAGGTCACTTCCTTGTGCCTTTATACAACCCTTAGGTCAATGTCCTCTCCTTATTGGTATCCTTATTGGTATCTTATGTTGTTTTAAGACTATCATATTGCCTATATCATTGTTGGCTGCCTTCAACCTCCACTACACTATCATTACACACATTTCATTAATCATCACAAAATCAATATCATTTATACTCCTTACAACCACTTATATCTATTAGCACTCTATAACCAACCATTGTCACCATGAAGGCCACTATCCTGTGAAGAACACAACCCACTATGATTTATATGGCAACACTATCCTCTTGATCTTATTGTCACTATCCTTTGGTTAGTTCTATAATCCTTTCTCATAATAATCCTCTTTTATAATGGACAACCTTCTATTCCTTCTCAAAGTCATCACAAGTCTTTTGAATTATGTGTTCTTATTGTCTTTTGACATCATATAATTCTACTCTTGGACTATCATGAAATTATGAAAACTATCCTTTTGGCCTCTTGGAACTCTCAATATTTCTCATGATTTCCCCTTTTGGGTTGTTGTTTTCTTCAACAATGTCACTTATAACTCAATACTGTTTGTTAACATTTTCTTCTCATTTACATTTTAAAGTTTGAAACTACCTCTCAAATATAATATTGTACCTTATCATTTTAGCACTATTCGAGCTTGAATATCGAGGTTACTACCCTTTTACATTTTTTATTGTTCTCAAGGGATTTTCTCCTTAAACTATCTTGAAGGTCTTTCTTCATACACTTTCATACAATCTTATCTTCTAGATTAATACCCTTCTCTTCTTTATGCTTTCTAACCTTAAATTTCATGTGCTCTACTACCTCTTCACTAGCTTTTAGATGCTCTTTTTTTGCTATTGTCAAGGCATTCTTCTCTATGGAATTTGTTAGAATAAATTAGTCAGCTTGTCCTCCATATCAACATTGAAACATGTCTTCAATATATTCTTCTATGATTGTCATGATCCTATCACCCTAATCCATTATCATGAAGGACTTCCTTAGCTAGGGTTTAGGATAATATTGAAATTTTATGGAATATTTAGCCTGGTTTTACATAGGATTCTATGAGTTCCATGAGGATTTGTTTATTTTCCATCATGGAATTGTAGTATCATAAATTATCACCCATGACAATTTCACACTATGTTTTTCTCCCTCCTAAGTAATCGGACCTAATTGTACATCTAATGTCCTAAATTATGCATTCCATAGCCCATTTGGATATTTATCAAAAAAACCCATTTACAAAACCAAAGTAAACATTTAATATTTTTCTCTTGACACTTTACACCCCGTAAAATAGGGCTAGGACAAAATCGCCCTAGGAAACTTGGTCCTCCTATTTTGCCTCCAAATTTTAATATGTCAAAGTTGGAATTTTATTATTTGAATTTCACATGTCAAATATTAGCTATCGAGATTTAATTTCGAGAAATTAGATTAAAATTACATATAAATACCTAGCCATTTCACCATTTAAAAACTAAGTGGAAATACTGGAATCAAGAGCATTATCAAGTCAAGAGCAGTCAAGAGAAGATTTATTGTAACATTTAAACATTGAAGGATCATGTGAAGTTTTATGTGATTTTGTTCATGTATATGTTATCATTTTGTTTGTGAGGACTAACCCTTGTAGGTCTTCCAAGCAATCAGACAATTTACAATCAAGCCTCAACGTGATGTGCATGACTTCAACCCTTTAAGGAAATCATATTTGAATGGTGAGTTGTTATCTATTGTTGATTCATCTTTCATTTGTTATTTATCCTCCATCCATCAAAAGGATGAGCTCCCTTTTATCAATTTGTCATTGTGGAGGTGGAAACACCAACATGGGGTTTGACTGAGGCAAGCCCCTATATGGCACAACTCTTCCTCTCTCTTTGAATGTGCAATTTTTAAATCTGAAGAAGATTGAAGAGCATTTATTCATTATTGTATTCAAACCCTTCAACTTGATAAGATACAAAAACTTAATTATCTCAGCATTCGACAAAGATCCGACATTAGGACCTGAAAGGAAGAAGGCTCTGATCATACTCTAGAGAACTGTGAAATCAGTTTCTAGATTCAGTTACTAGGGCATAGTCGCCCTAGGCGACTTAGTGCCTCAAATCTCTAGATTTATATACCAAGTGCACAAAACTTTTCTTAGTTTGTTTCTGAACATAAAACTTGTCTATGACTTTTCATTTTTATTATTTTTGCATAAGAATAGTGCATTTTCATAATTCGTTAGTTGCATCATTGAATTCCACATAAAATTAATTCTGAATTCCCTAAATTCAAATCCTAGGATTGATTGGCTCACCTTTTAGGTTGCAATTCAATCTCATACCCTAGCTAATATTGAATTTAGTGGTAACATACCCTTTCCATTGTTGGAAAAGAAAGACCCATTTGAAATCCTTATAGATAAAATCCTTAAGGGTTCACTTTTCCAACATATCATTTTGGTGAACCTAACACATTAACACTATATTCCTTCTAAAATTTGAAGCATATCATCCTAGATCTAGGGTTAGTATTACATTTTTTTATATTGTTCATTTAGGCATTCAATTTTTGCATCATAAAAAGCATAAAAAAACAAAACATTGCATATCATATTGCATCATAGGTTGCAGCAGGGTTAATTTCCCTCATCATAAGCCAGATCTACATTCTAATTGTATTTACAAATTTGCATTAGATCTGAAATCAAATCCAAAAGTTTTCATTATATTCATCTAGGCATTTTGCATCTCGTTCAAAAGGTAAAAAAAATGCAATGTTTTGTGTCAAAAATTCATAAAAATCATCATTTTCAGATTTTACATATTAAGATCAGTCAACTGTTGTATTTTACATCTAGAATTGTCTTTGCTTGCTTAATTTTTTTCAAAATTGTTGCATACTTGCATTTGGCATTGCAAAATTTTAAATCGGTCATTTTATAGAAAAATATTCACTATCACACTTGCACACACACAAAACCAAAAACTTTAAATAGTAGTATATACACCCAAACTTTGAAATTTATAGAAAAATTTGTTGGACATAGTCACCCTAAGCACCCTTTTCTAGCTAATTTTGGTCCATGTTTTTATCAAACCTTTCTCTCTATGTTTCTTCTCTATTTTTTCTTTCTAATTTTTTCTCATGTATATTTTATTGTGATTGTTTTGCAATTTAGTGTTCATAGTGGTCACACCTAATGTCTTGAAACTCATATGAGCTTTATGAAACGATGTTCTATTGCCAATACCTCAGTGAGACATAGTTACAGACTTATGACCTATCCCATGTTGTTGTTACATTAGTTGTGGATCCTGAGTATTCCAACTCTTTCATGTAAGGTATTGTCAATACCTAGCCTATTTTGGACTCCATCCCTAATCCTACCATAGCCATGGCAACTTCACAAATGAGCGCCTTCATGTACATTGATACTATTGTTTCCCATGTGCCTGATGACAAACTAAAACAATTGGACAAAGACTTAGAGGGATTACAAGAATACTTAAGCACTGAATCCTTAGTAGGACAAATGGTTCCTATAATGGACAACCTAAGGAAGTTGATTAATGATTCCCAAGGAATGGAGGTTTTTTGTAGTCTAGCTCACATAGTAGATTCTAATATACCTATGACAACTAGTTGTGCTCAATCATTAGGATACACTCAAAACTAAGGAGAAAAATAATTTTCCCTTCTCACAACTATACCTTCTATTCCTACATTCACATTGCCAACCATAGCTTCAACGATACAACACACTAATGACATAACTCCAATCTTAGGGATTCCTAGTTGGAATCCTTATAGTTTTATGACATCACATGTAATGCCTCAATATTCATCACCTCTCATAAATTTACAACATAGAAGTCCACCAAGTACTTACACAATCCCACCATATTCACTAAACTCTCAAAACATGTTATTCAGTTATAAACTAACTGTTGCAAAACATGGCATCACTCCAACAACAATTCTCGACATTAAATAAAAATCAACATGGAAAACCACCACAATATCTTGAGAAGCACCCATTGTCAATTGAAATCACCCATGCCTCAAAACATATAAATTCCTAGATTTGAGAAGTATAATGGTAAAGGATACCCTAATATTCATGTATCAACATATACAACATTGTGTAGTGACTTCATTTTTGAAGATAAGATCCTAACTAAACTCTTTCCAACATCATTGAAAGATATGGCCTTGGAATGGTTTTTCTCATTGTCGAACAACTCCATAAATTCATTCAATGAATTGGTTGATGCATTTCTTCAATATTTTCAAGTAAACATTGGATCTCAAATCACATTAATTGATTTGGTGCATTCCAAACAAGGGAAACATGAAAAGGTAACAAAATTCATAGGGCAATATAAATTACTTTATTCACAAATCAACTATACTCTTCCTGATGTTGATGTTCAAAGAGTGGTCATTAGAAATTTACAACCTAGCATTAGAGATAAGATATTGCTAATGAAATATCCATCCTTCACATATTTGTGTACAACTCTTTGTGATTGTCAAATAAATTGGTTAGTTTGTATGAAGGAACATCTTCATTATCTCCTACTAAGCAATCCAAATCTATGTCACAAATCAAATATCAATCATTCAACAAAAAAAAAGAAATTTATCAAAATAAACACACCTCAAACATGCAACAACATTGAGGTACAATTTGCAACCATAAGTCCAACTCCTTATCAATTTAGGTTGAAAGATAGATAGTTTACCCGATTGGTCGATTCTCTACATCTGATCATGTTGCAATTGTTAAGCAAAAACCTAATTCAATTACCTCTGATTAGACATGTGGACACAACCAAACCTTTACCTTTCAACTTTAACTTAAAACCATTTTTTCAATATCATTGTACACCTTGTAATACTGCTCATGTTGTTGTTAGGACTTGTTATTTTTCTATGGTTTTGCTTGATACTTTGAGACTTTCATAGTTACTATTTATTGGTTGGATTGGTGGATTGGATAGTTTAAACTGCTTGATGATTATGCTACTTGAATTGATGACATGGATATTATGATATGACATTATGGTTACATTTGGTTTGATGATGTTTAATTTGGTTTGGTATGATGATTTGATGAGATCAATTAGTTCAACAATGTTATTTTATACTTGATGTTGTAATTGTAATTATAGCTTTGGTGAGGGGACAATGTAGCACCACTCATTTGCGAGTGCCCTGCTACTCTGCAATTCCTTCTCACGATATGATGTTTTGATTATATATATATACATGTTGTACACAACCTTGTTTGTATGCAGGAATTGCAAGAACAGAGTCTCGATTCCACCTGTTTCAGCAGGACATGGCGAGCATCAATTTAACCCAACGGGCATGAAGTTGAAACAAAGGTGACAAGAAAGTCACCCCGTCCCAAGTTGCTAACTCGTTTTATGTTTAGTGGTATTGTGCATCTTTGACCTTTGTCATTTTTGCATTTTATAGTAGTTGTTTTGTGTGAGTGTACTTTTGATATTTATTTTACGTTGGTGTGTAGTATGATGTAATTCATATAATTAAATTATTTTTAATAAATGGAATAGTTTATAGTAAAATATAAAAGTCTTATATTTTAAAGCCATGTAAATTTTTGAAAGGTGTAAATTAAATTATTTAAAATTGGTGTTTAGATAAATTAATTAAAATAGCATGTTGAGGATAATTATGAAATAAAATAATTAAATAAGTTAAAATTGTGTGAATTGCAAGTAAAACTTGTAAAATCAAAATTTAAAACAAAAAGTGTTGTTAAATAGAAAAAAATCAAGAAAAGAAAGAAAAGATGAAAAGGACCAATGAATGTTGAGTTTTGGCTGAAAAGCTGGTAATAAAATAGAAAACATCTTTTAATTTTGATTTATGGAGTTTTCGAAAAAGAAGAAGACATCTTTTTATTTAATAGCAAAGTTGAGAGATTTTCATTCACGGGAAGATTGACAGAAGCTTGAAAGAAAACATTGAGTTTTGGAAATTGGATCCTTTCCGGGGTTCTCTGTAGAATTTATTTAATTTTTCATTGTTCTGGAAGAGAGGTTCTTTGGAATTAAAATATTAGATTAGAAAATTTGATCAAGGAAATCTGATTATGTTGGTTAATTAAAAAGAAGCAAATTAAATATTTATGTCAACACTATTATTGAACTCTTATTTCAAATTGTATCGAGGAAAATGGAGGTTATAAATGAAATTAAACCAGTTGTTTATTTTGGAATTGCGGAATCAATATGCAAAAATTAAAATGGTTTCTTGAGTCATGACATCTTGTGATTTTTTTTTTTACCATTATATTATTGTTTTAGCTTTTCGATGTAGGAACCCAGTTGATTTTATGAACCCGGTTATTGATGTTGCGAACCTTAGGCTTCGAGAGGCTTAATTTTATTGTTGGATGTTTATCCTCGTTTTATGTGCTCTTGATGTAGCAAGATATTGGTATCATTATTTTGAAAGGGTTGTACAGGGTTTTGTTGAGACTATGATTATGTGTTTTAGCGAGATGGGTAATGCCTCACATGTCATTTGTTGAGTTTTAGTGCCTTGTTCTTTGTGGTACAACCTTTTCTTGTGTTATGTTTTGGGGTCTCCAGGGAGAGTGGCTCTTCGTGGGGGTCGATGCCTCAAAAGGAGGAAGGGCTCAAGATAACCCACGTAAGAGTTAGATTAACAAGTGAAAATATAATAATATAGCTTAGGGGGATGGGTAGTAAAAACATAATAAGATAATCTTGGATACCTCATCTATCCATTAGGGCTACCATAGACTAATGGTAGATTGAGAAGGTCGTGGTTGGGAAAGTCGTTACCTCGTCCTCTGGAGAGGTTAACGACTCCACATGAGTCACCCTATGGGGTTGACACCTCAAGTAGGAGGAAGGGCCAGGATAACCATAGATGGGGGCCGACACCTCATGTTGGAGGAAGGGACATGATAATCCATGTAGGCTATGCGATGACACTCTCCACTAGTTGCCCTTATGCTTGGTTTCTTGGCTGCCTCTAGAAGTATGATATGATTTTTGTTTTGGATTTACTTTACAAGTGCTTAATGGTCATTACCTTGGTTTATTTATGACGTGTTTTATGGCTTTGTGTATATTATGATTGTATCTTGGTTGTTGTCGTTTATGATCTATGTAATTTTTATTGTTGCTTTTGGAGTTATTGTATTATGATTTTCTGGTTGGAGTTAGTCTTATGGCATTCTTGGTCGCGGTTATTTCCTTGTCACCTCTGAGCACGGGGGGTGGGTTTTTCTAAAACCCACGTGGTCGGGTGGAACGTGCTCCACACCCGTTGGGTTCCCCATCAACATTCGTTCTTCACAGTATCTTTTAGATGGAGCTTGTACTAGATATTCGTCTTGTATTTTAGACATTATTTGTACTATGTATTTATCCCACATGTATGGGAGGGCTTATTGTATTTCATTTATTGAGAACATGTAATGTATTAAATGCCAATGTATTGTATATGCACACTTGTAACCATTCCTAGTTTATGAGATTTATTATGGTTGTATCATGGGATGTATCTATACTTATGCTTTTGGATATATGTATGTTATCTTTTGAAAATGGATATTGTGATGTTTATGATGGGTGTTAGATTAGTTAAGTAATTAGCCTTATGTGTATCTTTCATTATGAATTGGTTTTATGCGATGTGACCTTGCGTGCGCCAAAGGACTCGATGTTTATGATGTTAATGTGTAATGTAATTATGTTTGATGGTTCATAATTATGTGTACTTTTTATTATAAAAAAAAATACGTGCATTGTTTTGTCCTTTGGGGTTTGCACAACAGGTGTTACAACTTGGTATCATAATTCTGGGAGAGATTCTTGATCGGTTGGGACCCAGGCCAGAGGAGGAGCAGCAGGTCGAGAGAGAAAGGGAAAGGTTGCCAAGGCAGAGGGAAATAACGACATATCAGGATGCAGTGATAACTAGTCATATGAGAGATTTTATGAGAGCACACCTGCCTACATTCAATGGTTTTGGAGGAGGTTTGGAAGCGGAAACATGGTTAATTGATTTGGATCGATGCTTCATGATGCACCCCTATGGTAGCAATACCAAAGCTTAGTGTGTAGTCATGCATCTGTGAGGTTTCATATCCACTTGGTAGCGACTGGAAGAGCAAAAGTTACATCTGGATATCAACACGGTCACATGGGAGTTATTTCTAGATAGGTTTAGGATTTGTTTCCTTTTAGATCATTGGAGGCAACACAGGGAAGATGAGTTTCATGACCTTAAGCAAATGTCAATGTCCATTGAACAGTATGAGCGACGATTCTATGAATTGAAGTAGTATGCAGGGATCAACCATGATGAAGGGATGTTAGTGCAACATTTTGTTCATGGCTTAAATGCCCAAATTGGTGGTGGTGTGCAAGTCTTCAAACCAAAGACAATGGAAATTGCAGTTGAAAAGGCTCGATTGGTAGAAGAAAATTTGGCAATGGCATTAGGAGGACACACTGGAGTTCAGATTGACAGTGCCCCAACATCGGGTTTTGGTTCTAGAGGTGGACAACCTCAAGTTGCGGGGTCCTCTAAAGGCCATCAAGCACCCACTAAGGGTGACTAGCAACAACACCCCTAGTCGAAACCTGAGAACTCTCATTCTCAACAGGGTGGCAATTCTCAGTTTCGTAAGGATCAGAACTGGAACAGAGCTCGTTAGGAGTGTTTTGAGCAGCCTGCACCTAGTTTTCAGTTAGCGCTGAGTTGAGGAAGCTTTCAATAGTTAAATGCTCCATTCGATGGCAAAGGATTTGGCCGAGGTACTGGTTGCTACTCATGTGGGTAGCAAGGACATATTGCTAGATTATTTCCATAAAAGAGCACCTTTGGATTTATTTAGAGACCAGCTGCTTCTGAGCTGACGGTGGGTGATGCGGGTAGGTCACATCAAGCGTTTTCCATGGTTGATGACTGCCAAGTTGGGCAGCAAGGTGCGGGTGTAGAGGCTTCTGGTAGAGCACGAGGAACTGACTTAGGAGCTTGCGGGTGAGCTCGAGAGGGTCCGACGGTGACCTAACGTTGAGATCTTAGCGACATGGGAGGATGCCTCCCATATTAGGGAATCTTAACCTTATTTGTTTACTGGCTTCCAGGAGTAAGCCGAATTCAGGGGGGAGGATTTAATACCCCTCATGTTGTTAGGACTTGTTATTTTTCTATGGTTTTGCTTGATACTTTGATAGTTACTGTTTATTGGTTGGATTGGTGGATTGGATAGTTTAGACTGCTTGATGATTATGCTACTTTAGTTGATGACATGGATATTATGATATTACATTATGGTTACATTTGGTTTGATGATGTTTAATTTGATTTCAGTAGTATATTGTGATACAATGAATTAGTAATCATTTTATGATGATTTGATGAGATCAGTTAGTTCAACAATGTTATTTTCTACTTGATGTTGTAATTGTAATTATAGCTTTGGTGAGGGGATAGTGTAGCACCACTCGTTTGCGAGTGCCCTGCTACGCTGCAATTCCTTCTCATGATATGATGTTTTAATTATATATATATACATGTTGTACACAACCTTGTTTGTATGTAGGAATTCTAGGAATAGAGTCTCAATTCCACTTGCTTCGGCAAGACAGGGCGAGCATCAATTTAACCCAACGGGCATGAAGTTGAAACAGAGGTGACAAGGAAGTCACCCCGTCCCAAGTTGCCAACCCGTTTTATGTTTAGTGGTATTGTGCGTCTTTGACCTTTGTCATTTTTGCATTTTATAGTAGTTGTTTTGTGTGAGTGTACTTTTGATATTTATTTTGCATTGGTGTGTAGTATGATGTAATTCATATAATTAAATGATATTTAATAAATGGAATAGTTTATAGTAAAATATAATAGTCTTATATTTTAAAGCCATGTAAATTATTGAAAGGTGTAAATTAAATTATTTAAAATTGGTGTTTAGATAAATTAATTAAAATAGCATGTTGAGGATAATTATGAAATAAAATAATTAAATAAGTTAAAATTGTGTGAATTGCAAGTAAAACTTGTAAGATCAAAATTTAAAACAAAAAGTGTTGTTAAATAGAAAAAAATCAAGAAAAGAAAGAAAAGATGAAAAGGACCAATGAATGTTGAGTTTTGGCTGAAAAGCTGGTAATAAAATAGAAAACTTCTTTTAATTTTGATTTATGGAGTTTTCGAAAAAGAAGAAGACATCTTTTTATTTAATAGCAAAGTTGAGAGATTTTCATTCACGGGAAGATTGACAGAAGCTTGAAAGAAAACATTGAGTTCTAGAAATTGGATCCTTTCTGGGGTTCTCTGTAGAATTTATTTAATTTTTCATTGTTCTGGAAGAGAGGCTCTTTGGAATTAAAATATTAGATTATAAAATTTGATCAAGGAAATTTGATTATGTTGGTTAATTAAAAAGAAGCAAATTAAATATTTATGTCAACACTATATTGAACTCTTATTTCAAATTGTATCGAGGAAAATGGAGGTTATAAATGAAGTTAAACCAGTTGTTTATTTTGGAACTGGGGAATCAATGTGCGAAAATTAAAATGGTTTCTTGAGTCATGACATCTTGTGATTTTGTTTTTTACCATTATATTATTGTTTTGGCTTTTTGATGTGGGAACCCAGTTGATTTTATGAACCCAGTTATTGATGTTGGGAACCTTAGGCTTCCAGAGGCTTAATTTTATTTTAGGATGTTTATCCTCATTTTATGTGCTCTTGATGTAGCAAAATATTGGTATCATTATTTTGAAAGGGTTGTACGGGGTTTTGTTGAGACTATGAGTATGTGTTTTAGCAAGATGGGTAATGCCTCACATGTCATTTGTTGAGTTTTAGTGCCTTGTTCTTTGTGGTACAACCCTTGCTTGTGTTATGTTTTGGGGTCTCCAGGGAGAGTGGCTCTTCATGGGGGCCGACGCCTCAAAAGGAGGAAGGGCTCAGGGTAACCCATGTAAGAGTTATATTAACAAGTGAAAACCTAATAATAGAACTTAGGGGGATGGGTAGTAAAAACATAATAAGATAATTTTGGATACCTCGTCTATCCATTAGGGCTACCGCAGACTAATGGTAGATTAAGAAGGTCATGGTTGGGAAAGTCGTTACCTCATCCTCTGGAGAGGTTAACGGCTCCGCATGAGTCACCCTATGGGGCCGATGCCTCAAGTAGGAGGAAGGGCCAGGATAACCACAGATGGGGGCCAACGCCTCATGTTGGAGGAAGGGTCAGGATAACCCATGTAGGCTATGTGATGACACTCTCCACTAGTTGCCCTTATGCTTGGTTTCTTGGTTGCCTTTGGAAGTATGATATGATTGTTGTTTTGGATTTACTTTGCAAGTGCTTAATGGTCATTACCTTGGTTTATTTATGATGTGTTTTATGGCTTTGTGTATATTATGATTGGATCTTGGTTGTTGTCGTTTATGATCTATGTAATTTGTATTGTTGCTTTTGGAGTTATTGTACTATGATTTTCTGGTTGGAGTTAGTCTTATGGCATTCTTGGTCGCGATTACTTCCTTGTCACCTCTGAGCATGGGGGGTGGGTTTTTCTAAAACCCACGTGGTTGGGTGGAACGTGCTCTGCATCTGTTGGGTTCCCAATCAACGTTCGTTCTTCACAGTATCTTTTAGATGGAGATTGTACTAGATATTCGTCTTGTATTTTAGACATTATTTGTACTATGTATTTATCCCACATGTATGGGAGGGCTTATTGTATTTCATTTATTGAGAACATGTAATGTATTAAATGTCAATATATTGTATATGCACCCTTGTAACCATTCCTAGTTTATGAGATTTATTATGGTTGTATCGTGGGATGTATCTATACTTATGCTTTTGGATATATGTATGTTATCTTTTGAAAATGGATATTGTGATGTTTATGACAGGTGTTAGATTGGTTAATTAATTAGCCTTATGTGTATCTTTCTTTATTAATTGGTTTTATGTGATGTGACCTCGCGCGCCCCAAAGGACTCGATGTTTATGATGTTAATGTGTAATGTAATTATGTTTGATGGTTCATAATTATGTGTACTTTTTATTATAAAAAAAAGGTGTGCATTGTTTTTTCCTTTGGGGTTTGCACGACGGGCGTTACACACCCGAATACAATACAGAACGATGTATACATATTAAACATCAAGTGTAAGACCTCATTGATTCTAATCACACCCAATTGATCGACATTAATGACAAAGGAAATAAGTTTGTTGCTCCACCCAATCAAAACTTACAAATTTTCACAAACCCAATGCCAAATCATACATGCAAATTTGTGCATGCTTGTGATGATAAAAATAATGATGAGGATGGTCTAAATAATATGATCAATGCAATAGATGTTCAATGTCATAAGGTCTGAACCACTTTGTTACTTGACATTTCTTTCACACACATTGATGCAACTATACATGCACCAAAGGGTCCTCTCTATATCATCAGACGTATTGATGACAAACTTTTGCCAAGGATACTCATTGATCCTGTGTGTTTAGAGAATGTGATCACTGAGGAATTATTTTTTGTGCATGAGCTTTATCAATATTATTATGAACAACCAAAATCATGGTTAAAACTCCTGATGGTTTCACTTGACCTATGATAGGTTTGATCACTCTTCCACTTAAAGTTGGACCAAAACAACTAGATGTATCATTCTCCATCATCCTGATGTCAAACCAATTCTATGTAAAGCTAGGTTATCCATGGCTACACTCCATGAATGTCATCCCATTGGTAATCCACAAGTTCATAAAGTTCCCATTTGAAAATAAAATATATGCAGTTCATCATAGTGGGTTTAATCCTTTGGCTTCCCGTGAAAACTTTTCATTGGACTATTTTTGGCCTCAACCCATGGAACCTATTAAGCCTTGTGGGGATTTATTTTTTAGGTCATATAAAAAATTTAAGGCAAAGTGCATAATAGAATTATCCCTTAGAAATATTCCTAAAAAATGATAGGGCTATGGTTGTTCCTTCCACACCACAAGTTGTGGATGAACCCATGTTCGAAACAAATACCCTTCCAAATACACAAGCTATTTATGCTACAGTTCCTCCACCAATATCATACAAAATACCAAGAGACAACGAAAAGATTACCTTTGTGACACCAAAAGAGAAACAAATTTATATACCTAAGGAGAAAGTGGCTTCCCAATCCCTAGTGGTCCCTTCAATTCTTGCTTTAAGGGAAGAGAAGAGACCAATGGTTGAGAAACCCACTCTTACCCCTTCACAAATTGAAAACTACACAAGAAGAAACAAAAATTATAAAGAGCATAGGAATATACATCGTGCTATTGCTGATCATTGGGTGAAAACAATAAGACATTACCCTAGAATCAAGCAACTATTCAAACAAAATTACAAATTTTACCAAAACATGAAATTGCACCTTACATGTCCCAACCAAAATAGAGAGTGTAACAAGAACATACAACTGACATTGTCATTAAACCACCCATGATGATATGTTTGGATGATGAGGTTGAAAATTATAATATTGATGAACAAGTACATAATGAACTATCTTTGTTGTTCTCAAATTCTATGGATTTAGATGGGGCAACCATGATGATCATCTTGATGAAAGTGATTCACCATGTGTTTTACCTAGTGATGCTCCTAGTATGACACTTGTTGTAGTCCCTTTGGCTAGTTTTCCACCTTCCATATATGATGAACAATATTGGGATGCATACAATTTGCTTTAGATCAGCTCACAGGGGTGGTACCCTTTTGTGTTTTCTTTATATGTTACTTGTGTTTTCTTACATGTGATGTGATCACCCATGTTGTGCTTCTTGACATGTCTTTATATTTGAGAGTTTTATTTGGAGGACCCTTGTTGCTCCATTGGTGTAAGGACACAAAGGAAACAAATCTAGCATGAAATTCATCTATTTGTATCTCCATTCTTTTGTATGTCATAAAAAAATGCTCTTTTTTTCTTGTGTTTTTCCTTTTGGGGATGATGCAAGGTGTTGAGACATTTAGATCTCTTCCATGTTGACCCAAAAAATTATTTTCTCTGTGTCATTCTTCCATTCTATTCATAGTACCACAAGTATTTGGGGGAATAATATCAATTCCAAGCTCACTTTTATTATAACAAAGATGTATATTGGCCCTAGATTCATGGATCCCTTATGTGATCATATTTGTGTTGTTTGTTGCATTGCATTGGGGGTAACCCCTTATCATGAGTTAGCTTCATTTTGAGACATATCATTGGCATAGGGCTTTCTAAATAAGCTCTTATGACCTTCTTATATGACATTTATCATTTTTCTACCTTGAAGTAGTTGCTCAAAACATGGTGTTTTTCAATTAATTTAAGGTGGGGGCATACATTCTATTATGTCCTTCACTTTATTCACATGCACTAGACTTATTGATGTGTTGACATAACATTTAAATAATCATTTGTGTATCACCTTATTGGAGCTATTGGGACCATAACTCTTGGTAAGGTTGACATGGGTACACACCTAGTGAAAACCAATTCTCACTAGTCCTTGTGTGTTTCTCATTTTGCTACCATCGATGAAAGGCTCACCTAGTGAATATTGGACTTCACTAGCTCGTTGTGCCTTTGGTTCATGATTCACCTAGAAAATATTGGACTTTGTTAGCCTATGAGTTATGAACACCTTGGGTATGGATCCTAGCATAATGCAACTTGCTAGTCCATGATTGTCATACCCTCCTTTTGTTTTGTTTTTTTGTCATATATGTTTTGTGTTATCTTGTTGTATTACATGCATGTGCACTCCTTTGTCCTTATATTGGTTTTCCATAGGATCTTGAATCTTGGGGGCTTGTGCACTCCCCCCTAGATTCATTTTCATCTTACCTCTTCAACATTTAGACAATCAAACCCCTCTTGACATATTTTCTACTTTAGTGTGAGTCTGAGCGTAAGTTTACTCTCATTAAAGTGGGGGCTAAATGTAGCATTGTAATTGTCACCCATGACAATTTCACACTAGGTTTTTCTCCCTCCTAAGTAATTGGACCTAATTGTACACTTAATGTCCTAAATTGTGCATTTCATAGCCCATTTGGACATTTATCAAGAAAACCCATTTACAAAACCAAAGAAAACATTTAATACTTTTCCCCCAACACTTTATACCCCATAAAATAGGGCTAGGAAATTTTTTCCCTAAGCGACTTGGTCCTCCTATTTTTCCTCCAAATTTTAATATGTCAGAGTTGGCATTTTATCATTTGAATTTCAAATGTCAAATGTTGGCTATTGGGATTTAATTTTCAAGAAATTAGATTAATGACATATAAATAACTTGTCATTTCACTATTTGATAACTAAGTGGAAATATTGGAATCAAGAGCATTATCAAGCAATCATTATCAAGTCAAGAGTAGTCAAGAGAAGATTTATTGCAACATTTCAATATTGAAGCATCATGTCAAGTTTTATGTGAGTTTGTTCATGCTTATGTTATCATTTTGTTGGTGAGGACTAACCCTTGTAGGTCTTCCAAGCAATCAAGACTTGAGGTGATGTGCATGACTTCACTCCTTCAAGGAAATTAGATTTGAATGGTGAGTTTCAATCCATTGATGATTCATCATTCCTTTTTCATTTAGCCTCTATCCATCAAAAGGATAATCTCTTTTATCAATTTTCCATTGTAGAGGTGGAAACACCAACACAGGGTTTGACTGAGGAAAGCTCCTATATGGAACAACCCTCCCTCTCTCTTTGAATGTGCAAATTTTAGATCTAAAGAAGATTGGAAGAAGTTTGAAGAGTATTTATTAATTATTGAATTCAAACCCTACAAATTGACAAGACACAAAAACTTAATTATTTTAACATTCGATGAAGATCCGATAGTGGGACCTAGAAGGAAGAAGGCTCTGATCAAAATTTAGAGGATTGTAAAATTAGTTTCTAGATTCAATTACCAGGACATAGTCACCATGGGCAACTTACTCCCCTAAATTCAACTCTAGATTTATATACTAGGTGCACAAAACTTTGCTTAGTCTATTTTTGAACAAAAAACTTGTCAGTGACTTTTTAGTTTTACTATTTTTGCATCAAAATAGTGCATTATCACCATTCATTAGTTACATTATTTCATTCCACACAAAATTTATTCTGAAGTCCATAAATTCAAATCCTAGGATTGATTGGCTCACCTTTCAGGTTGCAAGACAATCTCATTCCCTCTTTAATCTTGAATTTAATGATAAGATTCCCTCACCATTGTTGGAAAAGAAAGAACCCTTTGAAATCCTTAAGGATAAAATCCTTAAGGTTTCACTTTTCCAACTATAAGAGAGAGGACCACCGCATGTAAGACCCAAGGTCATAGAGGGTCAAGATGCGAGAGGCTGCCCTAACTTACCTCAACTAAGTGTAGTGTTTAGGGTATGGGGATGAGAATGATGAGGATTATAGAACCCTACGACCACTCATTAATCCTGAGTTTTAAGGTGGGGCTAGGCGAGTCAATTTTTAGGTCCAATTCTGCACCTCAAGGAGCTTTCTGCCCAAGGACGCCAGAGCAGACTTTGGATGATTGGCCCGCGGCATCTCGAAGTCGTTGTCGGGTGATCCCATAATAGTGGTTTACAATTTTTTTGGCCGGACACTGAAATTATTATTTTTAACTAAATCTTCACATTTGGGCACCTATAGCGCTTAAGTGAGGAATTTGAAGATGGTGTAAACTAGAGTCTCATCAAATTTTGTTTGTAGATTCTAAAAATATTTTTCAAAATTTGGAATCAAATTGCACTTCTTTTTCCATCTCCCACGAAAAAATTGATTTTTTTCAAAAACAACATTTTTAAAAGTGCCGCACATTATAGCATAACTTTTTCCATGAAAGGTAAAATTCTAATTCTTTCAAATTTAGATTTGTAACTCTGATATATAGTGCTTCCACTTGGTTAGATAGTTTTTATTGAATATTTTTTCCTTAATCAAGTTTCAAAAGTCAAATGAATTACAATTAGAACAGGCATATAGCGATGTAACTTTTTGTATATGTCAAAATTTAATTTAATTTTTTGTTGGATCAAGGACTTCAATATTTGGTGCACTCATATTTTTCAATTTTTTGTTTTGATAATCTTCTATTTTTCCACATGTGAAGAACAAAGAAATTCATTTTCGATGAAAAACCTATGTTTAATAAAACTTAAAAACAAATACATAACAAAACCAAAACATATTAAAATTATATTCATTGGATAGCTTGTTCTGAGGAATACCATAATCATTTGAAATAAATTTTAAATGAATTCATTTGATCCCCCAAAAGCTAAATTAAAAGTGATTTTTTATCAGCATTTTGATAGGTGTAAAGGAGACACATTTATAGGTATGGTTTAAAACTAGCGAGGTTTTATCCAAGGGGGTTTGATCTAAGGTGATTTGATCAAACCCTCTTCAATTGGAATCCTTAAAATGGAACTTTTGAAGGCTTAAATCATTATATTTTCTAAAAATATGTGATTTCAGCTAAAATCCATTCCTCTCAGGAATTGTAAACCACTATTGTGATAGCACCAGTCCATATGGTCAGAACATAGCCGAGGGAAGGTTAAACTCGTTAAAACGACCAATGACCTAGCTTAACAAATTCTAAGAGAACAAAACAATAATATGAAGTAAGAGAAATATAAGCGGAGGTGATAAAATAGATATACCAAAGCTAAGGTGATGAAGACGATCTTGTAGAAGAGCCTATTCGCCAGCTAGCTCCACAAAGTGCATCCACCTACACACAACAAGAGAGAAAATTTTGGGGGGCTGTATAGGGGCCTGCCTCAATTAGACCCCCGTTTAGGTTTTTCCACCACCACAAACAACCAAAAGAATGAGATACAAAAGCAATGTAATGAAAACACAAACACTACAATGCAGTACTATGCTACTCACAAAATGATAGAGGAGAGGAAAGGGAAGCTTACCACCTCCACCAAGAGCACTCAAGGCTGCTTGGTGGAGAAATGAGAGGAACTCAAGCCTCTGTTGCGTATGGCGTGATCCCAAATGTGCTCTACCGAGTTGATGGAATGTGATTGTTGCTGCAATGGAATGCTTGGAATACTTGGAAGTGAGTGAAAGTGAGAGTATGGAAGCTTGATTTGTTGAAGAGTGTTGAAGAGTTGGAATGCAAAATGGAAGAGTGAATAGGAAGGAATGAGGATGAAAATGGCCACATTTAGGCCGGTTAGCCAAAGGAGGTGCTACAACTTCACTACTAATGAGAAGAGTAATGCCTCTACTGGCTCAGTCGTAGGAATCTGCCAGGGATGTAAGTGCACCATGCAGACGTCTGCGCGTCGCATGGGCATCCCCGATAGAAACACCTCCACCGATACACAAAATAGGCTCCATGTGGATCGCCAACAGTAGGCTTAAGTAAATTTAAGCCTCCAATTTTGGTTTTCTAAAGTGTGTAAAGGAAAAAAGGGGAATTGCACCTAGGGTGCAAATTCACTCTTATACATTCTTCCCCCACTTTAGCGAGCATGAGTACTGATGAGTGCTCAGTAAAGTAGATCAAGAATAAAGTAGGGTTAGAAAAGTATACCTGAACCGTCGAGAAAGAAGTACTTGGTCTGGCGTACCCGAAGGTACAGGAGATGCGAAGGACTGCACAGCTGCTCAAAACTATGGAGTTGGAACAAAGCATCTTACAGGCCTGCAGACCTACAAGGAGGCAACCCCCAAGAGCTCTCGCATGGAGGAAGCCCCAAGGAAGTGGACTCCATAGAGTTAGGAAGAAATGACACGTCTACCTGCAGATAAAGCATGTTTGAGGCGGCGACATGTCTACCCGCAGATAGAACATGTCTAAAGCGGAAACACATCTACCTGTAGATAGAATGTGTCTAAAGCGGTGACATGTCTACCTATAGATAGAGCGTGTCTAAAGTAGTGACATGTCTAGTCATAGATAGAGTGTGTCTAAAAGTGGCCGATCACGCAGACCGAAATTTTTTCAAAGGGGTCCCTCGGGAACCCTTCAAAAGGAGAGGGGTCCACTCAAGGGACACACTGCTTTAAAGGTAAGGTCTAGTCAGGCTTCCCCCAAGCTAGATGTGAAAGGGTGAATGGAATGAGCCTATTTGGGCTTCCCCTAGGCTAGATGTGAAAGGTCCATTCATTACAAAGGCTTTTGAAGAAAGGGTCCCTAGGGAACCTGCTGCGAAGAAGAAAGGGAGTCCGCTCAAGGGACACACAATTCAAAAGAAACCGTTCACCTTAGAGTGATTCGTCATCAAGGAATCCTTTTGAAAGATGTTCACTTCATCAAGGAATTTGAAAGGAAGGTCATTCCCCCATGCGAGGGGAAGTCAAAGCAGTTCCCACTTTAGAGGAAGGTCTTCAAGCCCTTTCTTTACAAACCCATGATGAAGGAAACATGTTCCGTTAGGGTTCCAAGTTGAGAATGCAATTCTAAGGAAAATGTTGTAAAGACTCTCAAGAAAAGATTCATTGGAAACAAATTCATTTTCTGAAAATTGAAGTGTTAAAGAAGAGAACGTTGTCACACATAGAAGGGACAACTCAAGCAAAGAAGAGAGAAAGATAAAGGAAAAGCGAAAGAGAAGAAAAATACAAATAAAGGGCATAGGGGGATCTAGTTTAGCAGGGTTAGATATGTCCAAGATCATATAGTAATAGGTAGCTGCAATGCAAGGTGAAAGATCATCAATCCCTAACCAGATTAGGAAGAATGCACAAAAAATAAAGTAAAAATAAAAATTTGGGTCAACATGGAAGGGAAGCCTAAATGCCCCCAACGCTTTGCATCATCCCCAATTTATCGAAAATCAATCACAAACAAGGAAGAATGATGGTACAAATAGAAGAAGGTTTATGACACAAAAACCACGCCTGTATCCAAGCACCAACATGGGCAATGAGGGTCATCCAGGCACACATAGCATGAGTACAAGGGAACACATCACAAAACACACACACACATGAGATCAAGAAAAGGGGACCTCCTCCTAACACTGGTCATCCAAGAGGTCGTCCACTTCCCAATTGAGATCCCCATAATAGGAAGGAGGATGAGCTTGAAAGGGTGGAATGTTAAGAGGAGGAGCATCTGACTCTTCCATAACAAGAGCCAAGGAAGAGGGCCCCTCAAGCTCCTCTCCACCGAGCTCTTGTGGAGTCAAAGTCAACAATTTTGAGAAGATCTCCGATAGGTCTGAGACTTCATCCACATAATTAAACGTGCATCCTGCAGGAGCATCATGCTTATCCTCAACGAACGACACAGGTTGTGCCTGCGATTCACTATTAAATTCGTTGAATAACTCAGGAGTGGTGACGAACTCAGGGGAAGCTGGGACTGGTTCTGTCACAAGGATCAAACAAGTCATCATAGGGCCACCTTGTGAAGAAGGTGGATTCCTCTTAAGTCCTTTGTCAGAAGGACCAACTTCTGCCTCCTTCTTCATAGGAGGAGATCAACTCCCCATAGACGAAGCTAGGGGTGCAGAGGAAGAGGAGGATAGAACTGCAATA
Source organism: Sequoia sempervirens (assembly GCA_007258455.2). Lineage (NCBI taxonomy): Eukaryota > Viridiplantae > Streptophyta > Pinopsida > Cupressales > Cupressaceae > Sequoia > Sequoia sempervirens. Next base: position 325,661,541 of record VDFB02271358.1, on the reverse strand, counting down.
GACATGACCAAAGTGTTAACCATGTCCATGGGCTTAGGGAAGGGCTGAATATCTAGGATGGACATCAACAAAGGCAAATTTGTTGAAGGAGCGATAAACACTTGTACCCGTTTAGGGTTAGGTGTGTTTGTGCTCGCAACAGAAGCCAAGAGTGAATCAGGTTGAAGAGAAACAACAAGAAGGGAGGAAGGAGACGCGATAGGAGGTCCTGAAATAGGAGTGGTCATTTCTTCCTCCTTTTGTTGTGAGGTGGCCTGCTCGGCTAGGAGAGCCTTTCACTAGCATTTGCGCTCACGTGCAAGGCAGTTTCTATGGCTCTTGGTGTTAGAAGTTAGAGCTTGCGAAGGGATGGGAGGTTCCTATTTGACCATAGGAATGTTCACTATGGCCGTTTCAAATGGAGGAACAAGTTCCTATGTAGGAGCAGGGGGAGTAGGCTGAGGAGCGACGAGAGGAGTCAACTCGAGGGCCTTTGGCAGTGGGCCTCTTTCCGCTTATTGCCTTGGGAGTAGGAGCAGTAGGAGGCCTCAAGACAAGGAGGAATCTCCTTGAAGAATTTTCTTCCTCTCATACCAAATGGGTCTAAGCTCCGTTGGCAGAATGGGAAGCTCAAATGCAGGATGCTTAGGCTTTCACCAAGCGGGCACTGACGAGTTCTCTTGCAAATGAGGAGCAGAACCCGATGGTACCACAACCGAGAGAGAAGAAGCGTCAAATTGGGGAGCATAAGAAGACGAAGGACCACAAGATTGCTTCTCTTCTTTCCTCTTTCGGGCCTTGGTGGCCTTGCTATCAACCTTCAAACAAGCCCTATGTGAAATAGCATAGGGCGAGGGAGGATACCTCACCTTTGGCATTAGACGTCCTTTCTTATAGTTCTGATATGTCTTATGAAAAAGGTCCATCCTAGGTGGAAGGGGACCCACAAACGTAGGCCATGGGTGATCTAGGGAGTAGTTGCCATGTGCAATCAACAGTTGATAACTAGTGTCATGGATTACGTGCATGATACCTCTGTGAATAAATTTCAAACATTTATGCACGGCGAAGGGTACCGCATTCATCACTACCAACCAATGGATACCCAACTTTACACAAAAGAGCTCGGACCCAGGATGATATCAAACAAGAGGTTTACGGACTTAGGCCCGACTAAGACCAATAGGACAATGCTACCCAAGGGGGGTATGGAAAGCTCGTCATGTGTGCGAATGAAACTTACGGGAGCATCATATCCATCCTTATGTAAAAAGTTAATTAGCATAATCTCCTTTGCTATTATGTTTACTTGTGATGTCGGGTCAATGAGAACACCTACTATGATGTTCCCATTGATCCGTGTAGGAATGTAAAGAGGAGATGGTTCCATGTTGAAGCCCATTGGTAGGTCCTGTGAACTAAAGGTTATACCAACACTACTATCCATAGGCTGCATAGAGGGGATGGGTTGATGCAAAAAGGAGGCCTTTACGCACACTAGACAACGCCTTCATAGAATCCCCAAAGGTTATTGCATAAGATGGTGACCCAATTAAGGTTTCGTCGTGCGATACCTTTGGAACCTTCCAACTATGCCACCTATGGGTCGTAGGTTGGGTTGCAAGGTGACATCCTTACAATAATCACACCTACAAGACTCCTAGAGTATGAGGAAAGGGATTGTTAGTATTGCAAGAACAAAACCAAAATGGTTCATGTCAGGTTCACCGAAAATGTAAGAGAGGGGGACCATTGCGTGCAAGACCCTAGGTCATGGAGGGTCAAGATGCGAGAGGTTTCCCTAGCTTACCTTAGCTAAGTGTAGTGTTTAGGGTATGGGGATGAGAATTATGAGGATTATAGAACCCTACGACCACTTGTCAATCCCAAGTTTTAAGGTGGGGCTAGGCGAGTCAGTTTTTAGGTCCAATTCTGCACCTTAGGGAGCTTTCTACTCGAGGACGTCAATGCAAAATTTGGACGACAACGTGGCACGCTGGCATCTTGAAAGCACGCTGTAGTCCATACGGTCAGAAAATAGCCGAGGCAAGGTTGAACTTGTTAAAATGAATAACAGTCTAGCTTAACAATTTCTAAGAGAACAAAAAATTACTATGAAGTAAGAGAAATATAAGTGGAGGTGATAAAATAGATATACCAAAGCTAAGGTGATGAAGATGATCTTGTAGAAGAGCCTATTCACCAACTAGCTCCACAAAGTGCATCCACCTACACACAACAAGAGATAAAATGTTGGGGGGCTATATAGGGGCCTGCCTCAGTCAAACCCCCATTTAGGTGTTTCCACCACCACAGACAACCAAAAGAATGAGATAAAGAAGCAATGCAATGAAAACACAAACACTACAATGTAATATAAAGCTACTCACCAAATGATAGAGGAGAGGAAAGGGAAGCTTACCACATCCACCAAGAGCACTCAAGGCTGCTTGGGGGAGAAATGAGAGGAACTCAAGCCTCTGTTGCATATGGCGTGATCCAAATGTACTCTATCGAGTTGATGGAATGTGATTGTTGCTGCAATGGAATGATTGGAATACTTGGAAGTGAGTGAAAGTGAGCTTGTGAGAGTGAGAGTATGGAAGCTTGATCTGTTGAAGAGTGTTGAAGAGTTGGAATGCAAAATGGAAGAGTGAATATGAAGGAATAAGGATGAAAACGACCAAATTCGGGTCGGTTGGCCGAAGGAGGCATTACAACTTTGCTACTAATGAGAAGAGTAATGCCTCTGCTGGCTCAGCCGTAGGAATCTGCTAGGGACGTAAGCGCGTTGCGTGGACGTCTATGTGCCATGTGGGAATCCCTGATAGAAATGCCTCCATCGACACACAAAATAGGCTCCACATGGACCACCAATAGTGGGCTTAAGTAAATTTAAGCCTTCGACTTTGGTTTTCTAAATTGTGTAAAGGAAAAAAGGGGAATTGTGCCTAGGGTGAAAATTCACTCTTATACATTTTTCCCCCACTTTAGCGAGCATGAGTACTGATGAGTGCTCAGTAAAGTAGATCAAGAAGAAAGTAGGGTTAGAAAAGTATACCTGAATCGTCAAGGAAGCAATACTTGGTCTGGCATACCCAAAGGTGCATGAGATGTGAAGGACTCCATAGCTGCTCAGAATTATGGAGTTGGAACAAAGCGTCTTAATGAAATACAAAAATAGTGATGAAGTTTATTCCTGTAATTTTTTAAATTTTTTAAAAATTGTTTGATTATTTTTTCTATCAATTTAAGAGCAGATTTTGGAATCCTAAAAATTTCAGGAAAAAGTGATGTTCACTTGATGTCAAGAAACAAATAGAAAAAAAAATTCATTTTCCCCTAATTTGTTTTCTCCTAATAGGTAACTCGTCTAGTGCATGAATTTTTTTTTTAAATTTGATGCATATTTTTCTGCATTAACATTTTAAAGTCAAACTCTTGGGAATTTGATAGTTTTCATTTGACGCCAACTATTGTCATCTTTAGTCATTTAAAAAAAAAAAATTATAATCTTTTGAAAGGATGACTCTCTTCACTAGTGCACCATATATTTTTCAAAAAAATTAGTATGTTCTACTATATATTTTTTAAAAATTTCTAATCAACCTCTTTTTTAACTTTAAATAATCTACTGTATTTATTTTAAAATATAATATATTAAACTAATCAAACTATACAAAATTATATTTGAATTACACCACTTCTGAAGCCTACAAAATGGTATTTTTCTTTTTTCTTTTTAAAAATCATTTTGACTGAAGAAATACTTAGTTGAAGTTGAAAGTTTTAGAAAATTCTAAAAAAAACTGAGTTGGCTACTAATTAGGATGCCACATAGATAGTTTTGGTAGAAAGGATTTTGACCGAAACCCTTTCTACCAAAACCCCACACATAAATAAGCCACATTTCGATGTGGAAAAATAAAAAATCAAATTTCATGATTTTGGTCAAAACCTTTTCACCTGAAACTCTATGTGCCATGAGTAGCCACATGGTTTCTACGTAAACTAGATCTAATCTCAAAATTGTTTAGGGTCAAAATCAAGCTTTCTGAAACTATTTATTTGGCCAAAAGTGTGATTACAACTTTGTTCCCTACCCAAACAACCTTTTCCATATATCCTTTCCTCTCTCTCATTGTTGGTACATGTGAAACTATCATGCAAACAACTTTTCTACAAAAAGGAAACCAAAAAATAACTAATATGGACATGTACCCTTTTCAAGATGGAAACCAAATAAGGGTGTTAGAATGAGAATAGGCCAACTTAGATATTCCATGAAAGCTTGAGGATAGCCCTAGCCACCATGAAGGATTGCAAAATATCATGCAAAGAGCCTTAATATGATGAAACCCTAGAAAGGCTCAACCTAACCTATTGAAACTCAAACTCTTTACCAAATAACTCCCTTTAAGGCATGCAACATATATTTTGACAAAGTAAAGGGACTAATCAACTAAGACTCATTTCAAATATGAAGATATGACATCCCTCAAAGATGGAAAAAACATTTTAATAAAATTTGGCTACTAAGAACACTTAATCATCTTCAAACTCCTAAAACAAGACTACAACCTTTTAAAATAACATGATCGAATTTGTTTAAAAGGCTATTTTTAACCAAAGGAGTAAAATAGACTAACAATAATAGCTAGAGATTTACTCATCATGAAATCATAGAATGATAAGTCTCATCCATCAAATGAGGCTCATATTGAAAGTTTTATCTAAGAGAAGATGGATTTTATACGTAAGTTGGCTTGATAATTGGAAAAAGAGGAGGGAAATACTCGTATTGTAATAGTGTCAAGTTTCTAGAAATACATAGTGTCCATCATTGTTGAAGTGGTATTGTAGTATGATTTTTGAAGAGTTAATATGAATGAATATTCTTGGCCTAAATTGCATCCAATTGTAATTCTTTATTTCTTTGAATTGAGTTGCTAAGGGATTTTTCAAATATTTGCACATATTTGTTGTGCCAAATTGTTATGATATTAAAGGGTTTACTTCTATGAGCAATGTAAACCTTTTGTTATGACAAGAGGAAATATGGAATTTGAAGGATTATTAAGTAGATCATAGATCACAAAATATGCAACTAGTTTAGTTGTAAGCAGTAGCAAATAAATAGAATAAGTTATCAAAAATATTGTAGTGTTATATTGCAAGCAGCTATCAATCGAAAGTTAATGACTTTGTTGCTTTGGGACAAAGACAACAACTTCAGGATAAACACCTCCCAACCACAACATTCAAATCATGGAAAACTCATTGAATGTTAATAATTTAAATTATTGCTTTCGCATTCATACCAATAAGTTAAAAGATTACAGAAGCGTTCAGCTATTATTGAAACTCATAAATCCTTATCAATTTTGTATGAACTACATATACTAAGTAATGTTATAATTAATTTATTATATATCTTTAGATAATGCATCTTATAGGTTCAAATCCATGAAGTGGGGAAATATTTAATTCTCTCATTTGTAGGCCAACCTAGTGATAGTATTGCTATAGAACTTAATAAATTATTATAGGTTATCTATATATTATTGGAGAACCAACATACCATCCATCATACACCTATTCAAATTATTTTACCGTTTTTTTTTAGTTGTTTTTAGAGGAAAAATCATCACAATTATAGGGTTTCTATACATAGAAAGTAATAGAAAGGTGAATATGAAGGTAGCTTTCTTTGTTGAGGTGACATCAATACGCATCACTTGACAAGATAGATATATGGATTAAGAAATTAATAATGACATGAAGCCATTTGGTTAATGTGAAATAAAATATTTTAGGTCATGCTACCTGCTACTCATTCTTACCCTCGTGCTCAATCAGAAAGGCATCTTCGCTATGTGATGTTCATAAGGGCCAGATGGGACATCTCCATTGAGGGTTGCTCCATGCATATGATGACATTTCACAGGGAATTCAGTTGGGAGGCCTACTCTGTTGAAAACATGCCTCAATATTCTACGCTCAGTCTCCATTAGAGCCAGGTTGGCATGACATCTTCACTATCTGGCCAACTGGCTGCTTGATACATTCCGTCTTGAATAGGTCGCTGTGACCTAGTTTCTGTCCTGCCGAATGAAGTTGCAGAGCCTATCGCTATAGCATTGAGGGTTCGGTATGACCTCTTATCACGTCAGGATCTTTGGTCAATAGGCCATTCAATCGTCAGTCGGGAAAACTCATGGCAACAACAGGCTTTAGGATGACTTATGATGCTTGGTGAAGGGTCTCAGCAAACAGTGAAGGTCTCCCCGACTTAAAGAGCCTTCAGCGTAACGAAGCATTCAGAGAGAGTCTCGGCGACCAGTGAAGTCTCCCCGACAAAAATAAGGTTTCAGCGTGAGATGTATTTCGACATATGGTCTAGGCGAATCGGTGGTGTCTCGCCGACAACAGGGAGCCTTCAGCGTAGCATTCAAGTCGAAGAAAGGTCTCCCCGACTCCGATGTCTCACCGACAACAAAGAGTCCACTGAGGGAGTAGGTTTCGGCATAGGGTTTTGCCGAGATAATATTGTCTCCCTGACTAAGAGGAGAAGTTAACTCATCGCCAAGAGGAAAGGCATCCCGGTGAGAGGTTTGGCCAATGGGCTAGGGTCTTGCCGACAATCATTCATGAAGCATCGTCGACATAGGGTTTTACTTTCGGCATGTAGTCCTGGCGAAACAAGGTGGGCTCGGGTAAATAGGCGAACTTCGTTGTAAAGTCTCGATGATAGGTGTGGTGTCTCCCCAACACAAAAGAACCCCTCAATAGGACTAAGGGACTTCGGCGGGATTTCTCTCCGATTGCATAAAGTCTCACTGAAAAGGGCTGATTTGAGCTCGGAGGGGAACAGGGGCCTCGGCAAAACAAGATGGGTTCGTCAAGAGATCCTATGACTAGCGAAGGTCTCCCCAACCTGTTTGACATTGGCATAACCTCCAACTGTCGCGGAAATGTCTTGTCGACATCATGTGGTCTCGGCGACAGAGGAAAATATCGGTATGACATTCGAACCTCGCTATAGAGTCTTCACAACTTGACAATGTCTTGGCGAAAGGAGCGTCAAGCCTGGTAAAGTGAAGTGTGTTCAGGGAGACACTGATAGACTCTTGCCAAAAGACGAGGTGACATATGCAGGAGGTGATGGATTCGGCGAGGGATAAAGGAATCACCGTAAGGTCTTGCCGATACGGCCATGTTTCAGCGAACAAAGGAATCTCGACAAAAGAAGTGGTTTCGCCACAATGTCTTGGAAAAACCTTTGTCTCTTGCCGAAGTGAACGAAATAAAGCCTCGCCGAAGGAACTTGACATCAGCATAAGGTCTTGCTGATATAAGGATCTCTGGCCGACAGAGGGAAAGGAGCTCAACGGTATGACTTCTGGAAACATCAGTGAAGGTCTCCTCAACATGAATTTCATTGGTAAAGCGCTCGACTATCGGAGTGATGTCTTACCGACATCATGTGGTCTCAACGACAGAGGAGAGATCGATATGACATTAGAGCCTCACCATGATGTCTCCCCAAACGTAAGATGTCTTGCCGACAGCGATGGAACCGCCCGATAAAGCGGCATCAGTATAACCTAGTGGTGCTCGCTATGACTTCTCCCTGATGCCATTTGACTTGCTGATGTTTTGGCGATATCAACGTGACTCCTAAGTTCGCTAAGACTCTCATCGACTATCGCATATTGTGCTGATGGCTTTATAAGGCATGATTGCATTGGCGAGACACTTTCAGTGTCTTTTCGAGATACAATTCTTTTCAAAAGAGTTTTGACCGCCTGCAGAGTTTGCGTGGAATACACTCGACCAACCAGGAGGATCTGAAGGCGAGCCATGGCAGTTTGACCAGAATGAAGAATGTCATCAGAATGAATGCAACACGTATCTATTCTGAGCTCAGGGCATTCAAAGTGTTCAACCGAAGTAGTTCAAATAGGACACGATGCCAGGATCAGAATGAATGCGGTAGTTGCGAAATATCTGAAGAAGGCTTCTTCGGGGAATGAATCTTCATCGACATGGACACGCAGAGTTTAGCATTAAATTCAGTCAAAATATCTGAGGAGAGATATTTTCCGAGGATTGATATTTTGTAAGCCCTAAGGGGCCAACACAGTTTGATATATAAGGCATTTTTTGCCTTTTTTGCAAGTAGTTCAAGTCGTGCATCCATAAGAGTTAGTGATTTTTATCTATCCTTCCTCAGCTGATGTATACTTTGTAACCCAACTGAAATCTGAAATGCAAAACATAGTTCACCTTGAGAACAAGTACTAATGCTCTTACCACTCTCATTTCTGAATGTTAGCTTATGTAAGTTTTCTTTAAACAATTTTTTTCTAAATTTGTATTCATACCATAAAGCTGTGAAGTTTGTTTCTTCCTTCTTGAGATATGTATGTAGATCAAACCTGTCAAGAGTGATGCATAAGACTAATGGGGTTATGTTGAGTAAGTAAAACAACTGTGGTCTAGTTTTCTTAGTGTGTTTGCATCTTGTTTTCATTTCCTGATTTCTTATCAACTCGGTGTATCACCATAGAAATAGTTTAGTATAGTTTCATTTTGTATGCACTTCTTCTCCCTTTACCTCATGAAGATCATTAGTCTAGGTGATACCCAAAGGAAGCCGAACTTCTCCAGAGGTTCATTTCAACTTCAAGTGACCCACAGCCTTGAAATGATCCCATGTTTCACCAGAAAGCTTAGTTCTTATAACTTCGCATAGGGTGCATTTCTAGGTGACAACAGTTACCATGTGCAAAGATGATGTTTGGAGAAGGTAGTAAACACATATATAGCTCATGCCTATTCAAAAATCCTTTTTTCCTAATTTGAATTCTTGAAAGTGCTAACTACTACATGAATGAAATTGTAGAGTTTTAGGAAATTAAAAATAATATTGCTATATATTGATAAATAATTGAGAAAATATTTGATTCCTTTGGAAATCAAGGAATAAATTAAAATCTTGCATTTAAGTACTTTTTATCATGTCTTTCATGATATCAAGGTCTATAGACACCACTTTTCTTCACTATTCATTGATTATTTGCATATATTTCTTGTATTTAAATTCAATGCTTAAGTTGATTGGTTGTTTTAGATATAATATTGGAAATTGTATACGGGTGATCCCACAATACTGGTTTATAATTTTTGGCTAAACTGGACACTAAATTGATTTTTTCTAACTAAATCTTCGCTTTTAGGTACCTATAGTGCTAAACCATGAGGAATTTGAAGATGAAGCAAACTAGTGATTTGTGACATTTTGTTTGTAGATTCTAAATATATATATTTTAAAAATTTTTGGAATCAAATTGCACTTCTTTTTCCATCTCCTTTGAAAACTAGTTTTTCGGTAAACTTATCATTTTTAAGGAGTGATGCTCATGCATACAACATAAAGGCTTTTTTGTATGTATCAATTTATTTTGGTTGGATCAAGGACTTCAATTTCTAGTGCACTGATATTTTTCATATATTGTTTTTAATAATCTACTATTTTTCCACATGTGCAGAACAAAGAGCTTGATTTTCAGTGAAAAACCTACATTCACAAGAAATAAAAAATAAATATAATAATCAAATTAAATTTATTTAAAATTATAATTTTTGGGAAGCTTATAAGGACTACATACTCACAAAAAAATAAAATTTAAATGAATTCATTTGATCCCCCAAAAGATAAATTAAATGTGGTTTTTTATTAGCATTTTGATTGGTGCAAAGGAGACTTCGTTATAGGTATGGTTTAAAACTAGTGGGGTTCTATCCAAGGGGGTTTGATCTAAGGTGGTTTGATCAAACCCTCTTCAATTGGAATCCGTTAAATGAAATTTTTTAAGGCTTAAATCATTATATTTTCTAAAAATATGCGATTTCAACAAAAATTAGGATCTTCGAGAAAGTGTAAACCAGTATTGCGGGATCACCCATACTTTGCATTTTCTTTCTTGTGTTTTATACTCATTTTAGCTTGTGTTTTATTTTATGCTTTTGAACCTCTCTATCTTCTTCCTATGTTTAGTCCTAATTTTCCCTTGTCATCCTAACCCCTTTCCTATGTGTTTCTTTTAATTTAATATTTATCCTCTTTTATTTTCATTCCATTGAGTTTTTTTAATATTTTTATGTTTCCTCACCCCTTCCTCATAACCAGATTTCTACCTTTAACCAAAGAAATTAATTAGATCCTATCTCCTAGGTGAAAGAATAAAAAGACAACCTTTAATTATATTCTTTTTAATTGGTTGTATGGAAATTGTGTGAAAATTATTGTTAGTTAAATCTATCTCCAACTATTATAACACAAGTTAATAGCTATGCAAATTAGAAACATGTAGGAATTGGAAAATGAAAAATATTAAGCATTAGAAATAAAACTAGTAAAAAAATTGATTCAAATGCACCTATGCATAAAGTGGACCTCATTAAAGTTGCTTGAACTCACATTTTAGAGTTTGTTGTGAAAATTTGAGATGATTGGACCTAAATAACAAGGTCACCATATGCACAATGACCTACCTTACAGTATTGAATAATCTTGATAGCTACCATTATAACATTGTCAAGTAGGGCACAACCTTGTCCAAAGAGAAGACAAATGAATTTTTTTAGGGAGTCTATTAAAAATGTGGTTTAGATTCTCAAAAGTGGTAATCTATTAGTAACCAAGAAAAAAAATTTAATTACTAGTAAACTTATGAGGTCTTGATAAACATGAATGAAACAAAACATGTAAGTTGAAGAGGTGAAATAATTTCACCCAAAAGATGGAATTATGATAGTTTAAAAATTATAAGGATAAATGAAAAAATCATGAAGAAATATCCTAATAATTTTGATCTCTTGATCTAATGTGGACCTCTAGGATCCAATTGGGATAATAAATAAGTGAAACATGCCCTTAAATCAACAAGTGGCGACATGCAAGGAAACCTTGTTTGATTTTAATAGTAAAAAATGTGGCCTTGTTTGTGTTAGATATAGCTTTAAATTTTTTGGGAGGCTCAATAAAAAAATAGGCATACTTTGGTTTGGTATCTTTTTCTAAAACTTTGCAAACTTATTTGAAATTGGCCTACAATGAAATATTTGTTAATGGAAACCTTGCTGAAATAAAGGTTAAAGGGGGAGTCTACCTGAGTTAGTCCCCGTAACGACTTTCAAAAATGGATGCACATTGAAAATATGAAAAAAATTCATAATATTTATCCATACAAAGAAACAAAATTGAATCACAACATAGCCATTGAAACCTACAACATGCTAGCAAAGGGTTCATAGAAACACATGACACATAAGGTGAGAAGATTTTGGAACAAGGCTTGGGTTCACTATAAAAGGGTTTGGATATTTTGAATAGGATTGATATGAACATGGGGAAAATTAAGTATAAATCACTCTAATGGGGGTTTGACATGGTAATTGATTACAACTCCAAAAGGTGAAATAAAAGGGCTTACATCGACAAATAGTCAATGGAAAACACACTCAAATGATGAAATGAATCCATGATGGATAATGAAAAATGAAAGAGGAGGGTTTAAAGGTCTAAAATTATAAATAAAAAATTGGTTTGATGAATTATTTAGGAAAATAAAATTGGAAATGGAACAACAGTAAGGAAAATACATGAACAATGACAAAGGGAAGATATAAAAAAGAATCAAAATAGTGGTGTAAATGGTTGACAGAGGATTTGAAAGGTGTCGAAGAGAGGTAAGAATATATCCCTATCTAGAAAAATTAGAACAATACCTCCATTTTAAGAAAAAACCATAAATGAAACTTGCGATCACCTAGTTAAAATCCATAAAAATCAACCACCTAGTCTCAAAGATCAACCACCTAGTCTCAAAGATCCTATTGCAACAAATTGTTCAATGACCAAATATAATTTTTTGAGACTTTAAAAACGAATAATCTCAATAATAAAATTTATTAAGTAGTATTGAGGTCTTTTCCATGATAATTTAAAAATTGAAAAAACCTTATGACTAACTTAGAAAGTCTCTTTCTGTGTTAAAGTGAGGCAAAGGTGGCTAGTTTTAAAGAGATTTCCTTGGGATTTGGAAGATAAGAACTTAGTAGGTGGGAATACCTAGATAAATTAATTACCTTGGATTCTAAGATTATGGTAGAAGGATTAAAAATTTAGGCTTCCCTATTAGGTGGCAAAAAAAGGGCATTGTCTATGAATGAAATTTTGGTTTAATTTCTTAGGGGACCACAAGATTGAAGTGGACTATGTAGTGGTAGGTTTCCTCATTAATTTTATGATCATCAAGACATGTTTTAGGATAGAAAAATATGGGGTTCACACATGATATGGGGCTAGGCATAATCTTTCAAGGTTTGACAAGGGGGCAAATGAGGTAAATTAATAGGAAATCAAATGTAGTCGTAAGGACAAATTTTTAAAAATTAAAATATGAAATAAAATGTAAAATTAAATTTGAATTACAATATTAAATTTAAGATTTAGTACAATGAAAATTTAAAATAACAAAAAAGTTATCAAACTCTATTGAGAAAATCTAGTTTGGGTTGTGGTTACTCAAAATATTTGCAACATGTACCTACTAAAGAATGGACGGGGATAATTTTATTGGAAGATCAGTAGTGGAGAATAGATGAGAATAATTCCTTGGGATCAAGAAGAAGATGAATGTCATGATTAAATTTTTTCTAGATTAAGGGATGTGATTATTTGACTAAAAATAAAAAACCATAAAAAATTGGTTGCAACCAAAAATGGGAGGGAAATCTATTTATTTATAGAAATGTTGGAGGGAATATGTGTTTAAATAAAATATTAAAATATTATTTAATTTAATTATTCATGTGAGGTAGAAATTACAATTTAATGAAATAATAATATTATTTGATTAGATGTGAGGTGGAAATTATAATATTTAAATAATAAGATTATTTAATTAGATGTGACATTAGGTTAGATTGATTAAATAATATATTTAATTAGTTGGTGACGAACTAGATTAATTAAATAATATAAATTTTTAATTAATTAGTGGCAATAAAATGTTAGTACATAATGATGTTAAGATAATTTTATTTGTTTACATTTTGTGTGAGGCCCCTTCTATTCGTGATCGTATTATGTCTAATTGTCTTTGATGATTGTTCCTATACATCAATGAAGTTCATATGCTTGACTATAATGGGTAACTAAATAATTCTATCTAATGGATATCATGATTTCTTTGTGATAACCAAATGAGTACCTTTGATTGATCATGCAAGTATGTGTTGAATGAGATGTTCAATCATGATGAGTTAAAATGATTATCTAATTGCTATTAGTGGCGTTATGTATATAAGATGTACTAAGTTACATGTGTTGTTGGTGATTGGTATTTGGCTTACTTATGGATGATATATTTTATGATTGATTATTCAGTTTTTTATGATATCCTCTGATGTGATCTTTTGGTGACTCTAGATATATTTTGGATGATTGTGAGACTCAATATTTTTTATGGTGCATATTTATTGATTATGGATGGTATTTGATATGATATTAGATTTCATGATTATTAGATTTTATATGATGGTTATTTATGTGATCATTTTCATTATTAATATGTGAGTGGAATTTTATATGTTGTTCTATGATGATTTAATTTGTTATTTTACATAATTGATATGCTTCGGCTATATGACTTGGATATGGTACTGACACTATGTGTTGAGTGTATAGGTAGATTTTGAATCCAATGGTTGACGAGGACAACTTAGCCACTTGATGTCTTACCTATACGCTATGTTGGACCTAGTCATAAGGTCCACTTACCATGTAAAAATTATGATTTTCATGTTATGTGATAATGTGGATTTGAATTTTGTCATGTCAGATTGTGTAAATTTTAATTTTGTGTTTTAAAATGGATTTTTAAGTGATTTAAATGGGTTAGGATGTGTTTTATGTTGAAGAAAATAGCCTAGGTCTAAGGTATAGGAGAACTAGAAGGTTATTTTTACCATTTGTGGCTTTATAGAAAGTTTTTAGGCCCTCCTTAATATCCCACTTTCAAAAGTGGCGAAAATGGGGAGGTGGTTGGATGGTTGAGGTAGTAAATTGGGAGGAAGTTACTTATCCCTTCCCTTTAAAACTCTTCTTTCATGGAGATGGGAGGGGGTTACTTCCTCATTTTGTGTTTCAAAAATTTTGTGATTTTGTTTTAGAGTTCTTGAGAGGGAGAAAGGGAGGGAATGTTGGAAAGAGGAGGAGACCCAAGTGAAGGCTTGAGGAGGATTTCCATCCAAGAAGCCTACCATTAGTGAGATATTGTGATTTGAGGTAGGACATTCTCTTCTTTGATTTTATGCAATAATGTGTCAGCTTGATTTATGGGGTTTTGCTGGGGATTCTTGAAGTCATGTGCTTTGTTGTGTATTGTCTTTTTCTTGTGTGCTTTTTAGGGGAGTTGACCCCCTCTTACGAAGAGGAGACTTTGGTCCTCCATGTGCAAGGGGTTTGAATGGGCACGACTGCCACAAATAGGGGCATCTTCATATTTTGGGATATGAGTATCCCTTGTGCATATTGGCCATTTTCAAGGTATGAGTACCCTTGTTTATTTCAGGATATGAGTATCCCATACCTCTATACAGATTGGTTTTACTTTTGGAAGGATAAAGGTGCTTGACGTGGTGTTGATGTGGTGTTTGATGAAGAGTTTTGATGTGGAGATTTGACTATGGTGTTGCATGTATGTTTCCCCCTAACAGGTTGAACCCCTACTCCCCCTATGTGGTTTTCCTTTGTGGTAAACCAAAGTGCTAGATAAGTGTCGTTGTGAGATTTTGGAATGAAAAGTGAGAATCCTTGTGTGTGTACATGTGAAGTATATTGTGTTAAAGTATTTTATGGTTTGTGGTTGGTGTTGAGTTTCTCCAAGTGGCTAAGTGCTTCCCCATGCTTAGGGGTGGGTTGTCTCACAACCCTATGGATGGGTGGAGAGCCCATTGACATCTTTTTGTTTTTCTCTTTGTTTATTTTCAGATTTCATGATGGAGGTGGAAGGCGTTTGGATTTTTTCAAGTCTTTGGGGAAAGAAAACAAATATTGTATTGGGATCAAAGAAAAAAATCTTTGTTATACGATGTATTAAGTGCATCCAATGTTGTAAATCTTATGTAAAGTATTTAGAGTTGCAAGGAAAGAAAAATTCCCTTGTTATGTTGCAAAATTAAAAGTATGTGTTCTTGGGAAATAAATGTGATTTTAATTTGCAAGAAAGACCCCTATGCTTTATAATATTTAAATATTTTTCAAATATGTAGATCTTTTATAAAGAGATAGGTTTTAGTAATATCATTAATTGTTTGTAAGCATGAAACTATAGATTTATTTAAAGGAAGAAAAGTGTATCTCTTTGAGAAAGATAGTTAGGGAAGTGAATTTGTTTGTCCAATTGTTTTGGAAATGTTTTCTTTTGAGGAAAGGTTATAAAAAGTCATTTCTCCTATATGATTATAACATAAGCAAAAATATATATAATCTTATTTGCTGACCTTTTTAATAAAATCTTACGATATTAATAACTGTTGCACTTATTTCCTTTTTCCATGCAAATTACTGTTATGAAGTTATCAAGAGAAAGATAAATTTTAGAATGGGTCAAGTATAGTTCAGTTTTTCACTCACTAAGGAAACTAATCATGAATTCATGGTAAGAAAATAAAAAAGAAAACAAAGGATGTAAAATCTAGTATATTTATGGGGTGGGGGCCTAGTTCGAATGACTAAAGCATCCTGTTGCAGGCAAGAGGTCACAAGGTCTAGTCTCCCCCCAAACCCGTGGTACTGGAGGATATGTCGCACCAGCGCCACCGGGTGAAAAAAGTTTATTAGAAAGCATATAGACTACTATATTGAAGTGTGCGTATATATATATATATATGAATCTGCCAAAACATTATGAATGAAAAAATTGATGCAGATCTGAGCCTGGAATAAAAATAGTTAGCAAACCTTAAAAAACAAATCTGAGACTGAAAAGTTCAACGTTGGCGGTCTACGCTTTAAACTTTAGCATTTAAAAAAATAATTCTGAACTGAGATATTTTAAAAGAAATTTAAAAAAAAAATTATATGGAAGGCCGACCTGTGATGGGCGGCCATAATGTGAGGAGGGGCAACGACCAGCAAAGCTATCACCCCTCTGACATTTCTATATCAGCATTTACAAGATTAATCCAGCTGCCAATCCCTTTGCCATTCAGACATTATGTGGAAATGAATAAACATTAGAAGCTCTGTAGAATCTGGAACAAATTTAATTCCTGGAAGGAGCAGATATTAAATAATACACAGTTTTAAATGGCGTCTGGCAAACGTTTTAAAAGTTGGATGCATAAAGAATAAAAGTAAATCCTTTGCAACCAATCTGGAAAGACGGTCCCACTGAATTCTTTCCGCCTGAAAACAAATTTAAATCTTGAAAATTAAAAACTTTAAACTGAACACAGGAAACTTAAATAGGAATTATATAACATAAAATAATGTTTTTCAGTGCAATTTCAGTTAATTGTTTAAAGAATGATTAAATATAGAAATTTCAAGTAAATAACTAATTCCACAATAAGATAAAAAGTAAAAACAGTAAATAAATGAGTTAATAAATTTACGGAACTTTTACTTATAATAATTTATGATGTAAGTAGAAAAATTTTGGTAGTTGTGTTTGGCTGGGTTGAGTTAAAATTTGGGGCATGACATTTTCCTCCTCTTTGAAGTGTCATTGCGACTAAAAAGCATCGAGAGTAAAAGACATAATATCACTTTGAAGAAAAGATAATCATGAACACCATGGTGGGATGGTGATGGTAAAAAATTTGTGCTTGGGATTTTTGACCTAGGGCTTTGCTTGATCAACTAATTGGTTGGGTTGGATTTTGAAATTTAAGATGCCACAAGCATTTAAGGTTGAATTAAATTAAGGATGGTGGAGGGATAAGGATTTTGATGCCCCTTCAAGAGGATAGGTAGGTGTGGAGAATGTGGATGAGACCTCAAAATGAGAGATAGGATAAAAAAGAAGTTTGATCAAAATGGAAGTGGACTGGAGGGTTGAGAAAAAATAGAGAGAAGGGGTGAAGAATATGTTAAATTTACCTTGGTTGATTGGTTAAAGAAAGGTCGTGGGAGTTGTAAATAGATACATGCTAATAATTTTAAAGAAATTTCCAAATGTGTTGAGCTTCCTAAATTTGATATATCATATGATGCTATGCATAAATGTATAAGGAACCTTAATGATGGTTTACCATATGCATGAAGGATTGACTCATGCATGCATGCAAAAATAAAAATAGCAAAAATGCCCGAACAAACATATTGTCAAGACATAACATAATATAATAGATCACGATGAACTTGGTAGAGTATTAAGGGTTGAAATTAAAAAACATATGAAAGAAAACACCATGCAAACAAAAAACAAACACATAAAGATTTACCACTTGTCAAAGTTTTTTTTTAAAAACGTAGAGCATCTGAATGTTAAATTAATATAGTAAGTATTTACATATTAGACTCTTGAAATGGGTTAGATGTATATCTGTTACATAGAAACATTACAACTATTGAAACTTGCTCAGTTTAGATATAGCCATATTTCTTTCCTTACAAAAGCTTTACAGGAGGAGCTAGGCTCATAACATAGCCAGAATACTCAAAAGGTTTCAGCAAAATAAGACAAAACCATGCAAGCTATACGTGGATAAGATCAGCCCATGCACAAACCCGCTCAGATTCTTGGAGGGATGTTAATGTTGATATCTCGTGCAAGCTTAGAGTCTTTTCTGTTTTCTTTCAGATGAATCTTCCTGGATAGTGTTATTTGTGGGTGTAGGTAGACGAGGTTGAGTTAGTAGCAAAGGGGCTTCAAAAACATTCTACACCTTATCTGATAGCTTGGTGTCCACTTCCCATCTGTGAGACTACAAAGAGTTATGGAGTGTGATTGGGCAGACATTATGGATTCCATGTTTGATTGCATTGAAAATGCAATTCATTGCTGATGATTTTGGAATGTTAGAGTTTGAACAAACCCCCGACCTTAGCACCAGGGATGTTATGGAAGTCATAATTGTGCAAAGAATTGTTGGACTCTTTGGATATCAGATAGTCATGGATTTGATCAAGAGCAAGCTCCTTAACACTATCAACATCTTGTAGAAGGTCCAGGGAATTGGAAAGAAAGCAAGAAATCACTGAGAGAATGAAGATGATCCTTGGAAAATCCTCAAGCATCTCATATTGTGTGACCTCTCTTATCACTTCTTTCTCATATTGTGTGACCTCTCTTATCACTTCTTCCTCCTTTGGAACTTGAATATTTTTCCCAAGAGCTCCGAGTCAAATTCACAATTGTTGGGTTGTTCCATTTGTTTGTTCCATTTGTTTACTGGAAAAAACAATGGGAAAGTTAATTTGTGACCTCTTGTCAAGTTAAAAAATAAGGTATAGATTATTGTGATAGTGAGTAGTGATGTCAAATTTTGGGAGTGTATATTGGAGCTTGTATTTGTACCTCTGAATGTGGATTTCATCAATAGGTAAAGGTGAGAATCTATGTGGGTGAGTGGCTATGCATGCAAAAATTGGGTTTATTCTCCCCAAGAGTCAATGCATGGTGAGGTTACTAGGGTGTATATGCTTGTGTGTTTTTGACTATTGAGGATAAAGTGTTAATAGGGAACATGTCATGGTGTTAAATTTTTAATTAGGAATAATAAATGTGTCTATTGGAGGTATGCGTCAAAATGCAAGGAAAAACTTGGATAAAGGTAAAAAGATGATATGGGTGGATGCATATAAAAAAGATGATATGGGTGGATACATGTAAAATAGATTAGGACAAAGGATGCAAGTGAAAGTATATGGAATAAAGAAGGTGGACTATACCTTACTTTTACCTCAAGTACAAATATGTTGTGGAATAATGGAGCAGAGGTGCTTACACATGATGTTGGAAAGTAGGTTTTCATCATAGTACTTGCCTAAGGTTTCATAACATGGTTTTCATTAGAGGTAATTTTTTATTTTTACATTTATTTTGTTTAATTTTTTTTAGTTTTCTACTTTTTGGTTTTTTTTTGGAATTTTATGGTGATAAAATTGTTGTGACTAGATCATGCATGGAACTGCTTGAGATGTATAATTTTCATAGGTTTGTCCAACTCTTGATATATTGGTGTTGCTATCTTGTATGCTCCTAATCCATATTTGGTAATGATGACATAGGGAACCATCCAATTTGGCTAAAAATTTTCTTTTTCCTCATGGTATTGATTTGTATTCTTCTAATTGTCTTTGAGCATAAGATTGCTGACTACAAATTCTCTAGTTTTTATGCACTTGCAGTTACAAAATATCTAATTTTGATATGCTTTAAGACAATTTAGCACATTGAGTCAACAGTCATCAAGAAGCTCTAGTTCATGCAATCGAACCACTAAGTAGTCTTCATCAATGATGAGGTCACAAAGAGATGCAAAAATATTGTAGCTTAATCTTAGTTAGAAAGATAGCTTCAATGCTGGAAAGATGAGGGAATAGGGGTGGCATTGATATGTGTACAAATGCTAGTGAGATAAGCCCATATGGTGGGATAGTGGACAACATCATTGATTATCATTTTGTAGATTTTAATAATGATTTTTTTATATGCCTCTATTTTATAATTTCCTTTTTTTGGTAATATGGAGTGGACCACTTATGTTTGATGTGGAATTGGTCACAAAGGTCTCACATCTCATGGTTTTTGAAGGATTTTCCATTATCAAAGATAATGGTGGAAGGGATACCATAGTGAAAAATCATATGATGGATGGATTTGAAAATTTGATGGTTGATGGTGTATGTGATGGGAATGACTTCAACCCACTTAGTGAAGTACAAGTAGTGGTAGTGATGGTGGATTTTTTGCTGTTGGAGGATGGGGGATTTATCTTTCCAATGAGATCAAGGCCCCATATAGAAAATGGCCATGAAGTGGTGATCAACTAGAGAGACTAAGGTCACTGATTTGGTCTCCATGTTTTTGAAATGTTGTACATTTTTTGACATGTTGATATGTATCGTGTTCTATGGTGGACCAATGATGTCTTGTTCTTAAAAAAATATTTGTTAGGACTATACCACTAGTGTACGCTCTTTAGATACCATCATAAACTTATTTGATAGCTAAGTTTTCTTCATATATATCCAAACATTGTAAAAATGTGTCATCATAGCCCCGATAATAAAGTGTGCCATCAAGGAGAGAGAAATGAGATGTATGGTGAATGAAGGATTTACATTAGTTAAATGAAAGGTTAGTGGAAGGGATTAAGAGTGGAGGTAAGTATGAATATCATGATACCATGGGGATTTGAGAATAACAACCTCAAATATCATTTTTTATTTAGGGATGTCTTATGCTAAAATTATGAGCTATTAAATAAAGAACTAATATTTTGGAGTGTTAGTGTGCATGCTAAGGAAAGAACCAATGGATGCCATTGCATTAATTACTTTACTATTCACACAAGACATTTTCTCAAACTAAATATGAGCAAAAAGGTATTTTAATCTTTCAACCATTCTCTTCTATGAGATGTGTTTATCATCCTTAGTTTGATATTCACCATTAACCTATTTTATGACTAGCTGAGAATTACTAGTCAATAACTAACAAGTGTGTGATGTTCTATCAAATTTTGATCTTGAAGCCTGAAAGAAAAACTTCATATTCAACAATGTTATTGATGTAGGGATGATTTGAAATTCCTTTGGTATAAGGTCACCTTGTGGTGTAAGGAACAAGATTCCTACCCTTGAGCCATGGGTAGTGAAGGAACCATCATAGTAGAGCTTCCATTTGGATGATTCTTCAAGAATGATAATGGATTCATCTAGGAAGTTGAAGTTCAAAGGGGGTATCTGTAAGTGATGTTTCAACCAACTGACCTAGTACTACTTGTCCCTTGATTTCCTTTTGATAAACATATTTAATAATGAACTCACTATGCAACATAACCCACTTATCCATTCTCCTTGTTAGAGATGGTTTGAAAAAATATTTGAGAGGGTCAATTTTGGTAGTAAGCTTAGTTTAATGATTGAGCATGTAGTGCCTTAATTTATATGATTAAAAACCATATCTAAACATGCCTATTCCATAGATGTGAATTTAACTAAACATATCCAACTAATATTTTTTTGATACAACAAATAGCCATTTCTCTTCCTTGATCATCATACTATGCTAAGAGGGCTCCGAAAGTAACTTGTGTAGCTAAAATATAAAGAATCAATGGCTTATTTGGGATAGTCCATGCATTAGAACTAGTGGATTGGTGAGATATTATTTTAGATATTTGAAGGCATGTTGAAATGGATCATCCTAATGAAAATCTATATTCTTCTTTATAAAAAACAAGAGTGGTTGGAATTTATCTACAACCTAAGTAATGAATTTGTGTATGGCATGAAGCTTTACATATAGACTATGAATTTGTTTAAGATTATGTGGTGAAGGCATATCTGTAATTTCTTTAACTTTGATAGGGTTTGTTTCTATACCTTTTCTAGAAATTATGAAGCCTAGTAGCCTACCTAACATGATGCTAAATATGCACTTCTTAGGATTGAGAAAATATAATTATTTTCCCTTAGCCTTTGAAAATGCATTATAGTATTTTAGGATGCTCTGATCTAGCTTTCAAATTTCCTAATAAGTCATCCAAAATATCATGAAGCATGTCATGAAAGATTATTTTAATTTCTCATTGATAGGTTACTCCAAAATTGTTCAAACAAAAAGGCATAACTCAATAGTATAATATAGTCCAAGAAGTGATAAAAGCTAATTTTTGTTTATCTTCAAGTATAATTTGGATCTAATTATAGCTAGATAATCCATCTGTGAGCACTAAAATTTTATGTCCTATAGTGATGCTAACTATCATACTAGCCAAGGGAAACTCATCCTTGGGACATGCTTTGTTAAGATCTCTAAATTTTGTACATATGTGAATTCATTTACACTTCTTATTGATACAAACAATTTTGGATGTACCAAGATGGAATAATCAACAGGCTACATGAATCTAACTTCCTAGAGATTTTGTAATTCTTGTTTGAATAGGAGAGTGATTTGAGAATGTATCTTTATTAAATTTTTCTTCATAGTTTCATCATATGGATGTAGAAAAATATTATGCACTACTAATGATGGATCTAATCCAAGCATGTCAAAATATGACTAGGCACAAATGTTTATTAACTATTTAAGAAGAGTATAAACAATTTATTTCTCCATAAGAGTTAAAATGGTAGCTATTTTGGTGTTTTTTTTATCTTCTTCTATATCAATATTAATTTATTTAGTTTTCTTAACCATTGATATCAACCTATCTTGTAAGTGCATAGGTGTAGATGGAAGGTTGAACTCCTCATCCATTAACACCCTAAAAGAGTTTTCACCAATGGACATGTCCTATTTTTCTTGAATTTCACTCTTTTGCTTTCTTTTTATTTTTTGATATGGTTGGACTAATTAGCTCCTCTTGTTCCCCAAAGTATGCACATGTGTTTAAATTTACCTCAAATAATTTCTTGTGATCCCTTAATCGAATTTTATCTTGAAGTCCCATAAATATTACAAGAGCTTCCTAGGTAAATGCAAGAAGATGAGTCCACTTCTAGTGGAAGTTTCAGACTTAGAAAATACTCGAAATCGGGCAAAACGAAACAAGATCCTGTTATTTAGCAAATGGGATCCCATTTCGCTTCGAGACCCTGAGCCAAAAATGGGATCCCATTTTCTAGAACAAGATCATGTTTCATAAAGGGTTAAAATTAAAAAAAAAAAAAAACAAATGGGATCCCATTTCTAAAAGAAACAATTTTTGGTTTATTTTTTCTATGGGTTTCGGGTTGGAAGAAAGGTTTGGGGATCCAACCCTTAGCTTTGGACCTGCTTTAACTTTCAACTTGAAGGTCATGTCAGTGTTAGTAGAAAAGAGTGACTTTGGACATATGTCTGAAGATGCTTTTTGTATATTTTTTTGACGAAATTAAAACCCATTATAGATGAGATTGTGTAGATTCTAAATATGTAATTTTTTTTATAATAGGATTATTTTTTCTATTTTTCAAATAATTTTTTATGAAACTGGTCCATAAACTTGAAATATTAGTGCTTTTTAGTATTTTAATAAATTTTTATTAAAATATTTTTTTGAAAAAAATTTATACGTCCACATTTTTCAGACAATTATTTTCAATTTGAAAAAAAATCAAATAATGATAATTTTTAGTCATCTTATGCATGACGTACACGAGGATTTTTCAAAACAACAAATATGGCCAATAAAAAATTAACAAAAAAATATTTAAAAAATATTACAAAAAAATATTGTTCACATTCTTCAGTGTGTTACAAATCTTTTCCCAAAAATATTAAGAAAAATTAAATTATTTAGGTCAAAATATGGATGGCATACACGTGCATGGTATGGTAAAAAAAGTGACTTTTAAACAGTGGTTTTTAGACATGCCTATTGAAAATAAATTTGTATCATCTGGGTATTAAAATAAATTGCATATTTGGAAACTTGACTCAGAGTAATACATTTCATATTACTGACTTTTTTTAAGATTCAATCTCTAAGTGCTTAAATTTTTTAGGTCAAATTGAATCACACAAATTCTGAAAATCAGGGAAAGCACTTCCACTTTTGGGCCAAAAAGTTGTCTCAACTTCTTGCACACACCCTCCTCATTTTCAAATGTGTACCTAATGATATGCTTTCTTGTAGGTCCCAATTAATAAATTTTTGGCATTTAAGATCCAAGTGGATAGTAAGGATGGTGTTGTCAAAAAAAGGATTAGTTATGACAAGGTATTCGTAGGGGTCATGGATGCACTTTGTTTCAACATGTTTGATATTGGAAGAAGCATTCTTAACAAAATTATATGTATCATTGGCATAATTAGATTTCTCATCACAACCTGAACATTTCCTAGTCCCAAATTTTTTGTATTCTTATGTATATGCATAGGTTCTAGAATACCTTGTTCATAAAGTCTAGTGAATTTTCCTTTGTAGTTCATGATTTTATGTATCCTATTGGCTATATGATATTCATTCTTTTCAAAATAAGGTGCAAATGTGTCTTCTTCACAAAGCTATGATCCCTTTAAATATTATATATTTTCATCTATTGGGAGCCTATGTTGTATGAAGGTAGTTGAGCCATACTATATTGAGATCTTTGCTTGCTTTAGATTGTTAGTAGGCATACCAAAAGAATTAGGAGAGAGGAAGCTTTCCTACATTTGCATCTTGGATCTTATATTCTCCATAACCTTTTTTAACAATATTTATGTGGGATTTAGGATGTCATGTTGTAGATGTGGATGCATGTCTAGTTGGATTTATGCACAAAGTGTTTGTGATTTAAGGTACCATCAAAAAAGGGGAAATGATCAATAATTTTTTAATAGTGACTTTTCAACATATTTATATTGAAAGGGATGGAGATCAACAAATAGAGTTGCTTCCTCTTGTAAGTGTGGTAATTTTATGCATTAAAATGGAAGGTAGAGGGTACAACTTGCTTTACATGGACCCATAAACTACCTAGGAGGATATTGTAAGGAATATCAAGATTGATGATGTGTAACAAGGTTTGTTGTGTGGCATGACCCACTTCAAGTGATAGATGTATTTTTCAAATAGACTCTTATTTTGAATTTCCATAAGATTTGATGGTGATTATTTTAGGATTCAAAGATTCTTCTAAGTATCCAAGATGGTAAATCAACTTTAAATTTCAAATATTTAGACTAGCACACTTTTAACCTTATATGTTTGGTGATAATCACTTCAATGTATAGAGGAAGGTCGTAGGATGGAAATAAAGAAGGAATATAACTTCTATTGCACTTCTATATTAATTTTGTGCACAAGAGAGAAACAATTATTTATTTCTTGCCACTCCAAGTGATAACACTGCACCAAACTTAAAGATAGGCAGAAGTAGATTTCCTATCAATATAATTACTGGCACAATCAACCATCACAATAACTAGATAATTTAATTTTTTTGGTGCAAGTATAATAAATACCTTAATTATGTGTACTTTTGATATATCTTAAACTCATTTTTGTCATTTTCCAATGATCAAGATTGTTGAAAAATGAGGTGTTTTCTTAGCTTAATACTCTGTAAAACTTTAATATTGCTGATCTAAGTAAGTCTTTTCTTTGTTACATATATTCTTTGTGGGTGATTATCTTGATTAATCCATTTTACTGTTGTAGAATGTAGAGAGAATTATTTAGAAGAACTAGACATGATAATAGAAGGATCACACAAGATATACCGTGGAGAAACCCTTTTGGGAAAAAACTCTACCAAGAATTATTCTATTATTCAATCTTTGAATTACAATAGCTCCAATTCTTGCTTGAGAATGATTCTTCTATCTTTACCAATCTTCTTCACACCTGCAATAACAATTATGAAAACTCTATTCAACTTGAATGAGATATAGAGATAGTATGCAACCTTGTAATCTCCAAATGGTGATAATTACAATGCATAAGCTCAAGCCATTGAAAAGGTACGCCATATTCCTTCAAGTTGAGTTATTCAATGAAGACTAAATCTTACAACATGTGCTTCATGCATTTGGGTGTCCCAAACTGAAGCTACAACTTCTCCTTCACTTCGGTGATAATTCCAAAGCTCTTCCTCAAAGGTTGGCCCATGAAATGCAAAGATATAGCGAGCCTTCAAAATATCTTATCATGCATGAGAGGAGTAAATCCAATAATAAAAGAAGCATCTTGGGTGCCCAAGTTGGCTTCAAGTGCTTTATAGTTAAGCGAAACATTTACTCAACACCATTCCCAAGAATGGTCATCCCTTGTTAACTGGAGGTAGTCCCTATTATCTGTCAGACAACTCAATGTTATTAGCCATGCATTACAAGTTAACTGAAGCTAACTACATTCAACTCAAAATAACCAACATGCATAACGTACTTGCACTGCTTGAAGATAGCGAAGATAAGCTGAGCTGAAGCGAACTAGCGAGAGCTGGCCGAGGCTGAATTGAACCTAAGCTAAGCGATTACGAGGCCGGAAGCTGAGCCGAGCTGACGGCCGAACTAAAGCGATGCAGGCGAACTAGCGAACTTCAAGCATGCAAACATAAAATCCTAACTTCTAGGATCTTTACATGCATTTAGAAGTGTTAATTGTTACTCCGTATAGTTAGCTGGACACAAGGTGAGTTTCACCTTACCATGTGAGTGTCCCATGTGTCCCTATTATTTAGGAACTCACTATGGACACCCTCACATGCTTCTTACATTTAGAATTAATTACAAATGTCAATAATCATGATTATTGCATCAAATATTAATCTCATCCTAATCTTAGTGTTGTTGAACACATTCCAAGAATCTAGGAGATACATGAAATAATTAATGTTTAGGATTTTGCGAATTAAATGGCATCCTATTTTTAGCATTCTCCCTTGACATTATACTTTGCAATTATTTCACAAACAAGGAATAATAGAAACAAATTGCAAGACTAAGGCCAATGGCCTTCTTGCACCAACTAATCAAACCATGCTAACTTCAAATGCAACACATAATCATGAAACTTCAAGAAAATGATTAAAACCAAAGAACTTGTATATGGTTTCATAAGATAATCTGTAACATTAATTAAAGTGTTAACTTTTTCAATTAATACCTTCCCATTATCAACCAAACCATTACCTTTCCCAAGTCTCTGTAACCAAACCACCTCTTTAGAGGCATGCTAAACCACCGTGTGTGTTGAATTCACATTCAACCAAGGTGTAGACTCGGTCTTTTATGTTGAAATTTTTTTTTTTTCTTACAATTAACCATTCCAACAAATGTCTCTTACCACAAGAGAATTCCAGCCTCACCTATTTCTCCAAGTATCCATGAGGACCTGTAACCAACCAATCTATGCCAAACTCCAAATGCAACACAACACTTTCATGAAGTAATCAAACAAATGATTTATGTACCCAATACTTAAGAGAAACATGCAAGATCAATGTCAAAGCTCCAATCATGAATCAGGAACATAAACATGACATCCATGATCTAACCATCTCCTCTTAGGAGATCACATGCATCATAACATACTTATACATCCTAGTCTCAAGAGAACCATGTAATATGCCAAACTCTAAATGCATATCGAGTAAACCATGACATCCATAACAAATATATACTCTAGAAATAAAACCATATCTCTAATCACATGGAGATGACCTTTTACCAATGATGCATCCAAGTCGGCGCCCAGCA
>VDFB02271358.1:325599969-325634040 GCA_007258455.2 Sequoia sempervirens | reverse complement strand
GGAGTTGGAACAAAGCGTCTTAATGAAATACAAAAATAGTGATGAAGTTTATTCCTGTAATTTTCTAGATTTTTTTAAAATTGTTTGATTATTTTTTCTATCAATTTAAGAGCAGATTTTGGAATCCTAAAAATTTCAGGAAAAAGTGATGTTCACTTGACGTCAAGAAACAAATTAAAAAAAAACTTCATTTTCCCCTAATTTGTTTTCTCCTAATAGGTAAGTTCAATATCTAGTGCATGAATTTTTTTTTCAAATTTTGATGCATTTTTTTTTTGTACTAACATTTTAAAGTCAAACTTCTTAGAATTTGTTAGTTTTCATTTGACGTCAACTATTGTCTATTTTTTTTAATCATTTTCAAAAAAAAATTATACCCTTTTGAAGAGGACTCTCTCCACTAGTGCACCATATATTTTTCAAATTTTTTTAATATGTTTTACTATATTTTAAAAAAAAATTCTAATCCTCTTTTTTAACTTTAACAACCTACTTGCATTATTTTAAAAATAATCAAAATATACAAAAAATACATATTTGGATTCACCACTCCGAGCTCTACAAAATGGTATTTTTCTTTTTCTTTTTTAAAAATCATTTTGACTTAAGAAATACTTTTAAGTTGAAGTTGAAAATTTTAGAAAATTCTAAAAAAAGCTGAGTTGGCTACCAATTAGGATGCCATATAGACAGTTTGGTAGAAAGGGTTTCGGTCAAAACCCTTTCTACCAAAACCCCACACATAAAATAAGCCACATTTCGATATGGAAAAGCGAAAAATTCAAATTTTATGATTTCAAGTGAAAGGGTTTTGCCCAAAACTCTATGTGCCATGTATAGGCCACGTGGTTTCTAGCGAAACTAGTTTGACCAAAATTGTTTAGGTCAAAACTGTTTCGCTTGAAACTATTTATTTGGCCAAAAGTGTGACACAACTTTGTGCTTTTACCCCAAACAACCTTTTCCATATATCCTTTCTCTCATTGTGGGTGCATATGCAAGTGAAACTATCATGCAACAAATTTTCTAAGGTGTTGAAACTAAAAAAAATAACGAATATGGACATTGCAATACCCTTTTCAAGATGGAAACTAAATATAAAGGTGCTAGAACGAAAATCGACAACTTAGATACCTCCCATGAAAGCTTGAGGATAGCCCTAGCCACCATGAAGGATTGCAAAATATCATGCAAAGAGCCTTAATATGATGAAACCCTAGAAAGGCTCAACCTAACCTATTGAAACTCAAACTCTTTACCAAAGAACTCCCTCTAAGGCATGCAACGTATATTTTGGGAAAGTAAAGGGACTAATCAACTAAGACTCATTTCAAATATGAAGATATGACATCCCTCAAAGATGGAAAAAACATTTTAATAAAATTTGGCTAATGAGAACACTTAATCATCTTCGAACTCCTAAAACAAGACTACAACCTTTTAAAATAACATGATCGAATTTGTTTAAAAGGCTATTTTTAACCAAAGGAGTAAAATAGACTAACAATAATAGCTAGAGATTTACTCATCATGAAATCATAGAATGATAAGTCTCATCCATCAAATGAGGCGCTATATTGGAGTTTATCCTTAAGAGAAGATGGATTTTATAATGCAAGTTGGCTTGATCATTGGAAAAAGAGGAGGGAAATACTCTTATTGTAGTGGTGTCAAGTTTCTAGAAATACAATGTCCATTATTGTTGAATTGCATTGTAGCATGGTTTTTGAAGAGTTAATGTAAATGAATATTCTTGGTCTAAGTTGTCTTTAGTTACGATTTATTATTTATTTGAATTGAGTTGCTAAGGGATTTTTCAAATATTTGCACATATTTGTTGTGCCAAATTGTTATATGATATTAGCTATTACTTAAGGAGCAATGTAAACCTTTTGTTAGTGACAATAGGAAATATGGAATTTTTGAAGGGTTATTAAGTAGATCATAGATCACAAGGCCATATGCAACTAGTTTAGTTATTGTAAGGTAGGAAAAAATAAAATAAGCTATCATAAATATTGTAGTGTTATATTGCAGTGAAGACACCAAGTTAATGACTTTGTTGCTTTGGATAAGACAACAATCCTTAGGATAAACATCTCATCCCAACCCACAACATCTCAAATCATGGAAAACTCATTGAATGTAAGTTAATTATTTAAATTATTGTTGCATTCATACTCAATAAGTTAAAGATTATAGGGAAGTAAGTCATTATTATTGAAATCTCATAAATCCTTAACAATTTGTATGAACCTTTACATCTACTAAGTAATGTTATACCAATTTATTATATATCTTTAGATAATGCATCTTATAGGTCTAACCATGAAGTGTAGGGGAAATATTTAATTCTCTCTCATTTGCAGGCCAACCTGGTGATAGTATTGAGCAGAGAACTTAATAAATTATTATAGGCTATCTATATGTTGGTTGGAGAACCAACACATACCATTGATCATACACCTATTCAAATTAATTAACCAAAGTTTTTTTTAGTTATTTTTAGAGGAAAAATAATCACAATTATAGGGATTCTATACATGACATGAAAGCAATAGGAAAGGTGAATATGAAGGTAGCTTGTTGAGGTGTGATGACACATGCATCACTTGACAAGATAGATATATGGATTAAGAAATTAATAATGACATGGAAGCCATTTGTTAATGTGAAATAAAATATTTTAGGTCATGTTACCATGTGCAAAGATGATGTTTGCAGAAGGTAGTAAACGCATATATAGCTCATGCCTATTCCAAAATGCTTTTTTCCTAATTTGAATTCCTGAAAGTGCTAACTACTACATGAATGAAATTGTAGAGTTTTAGGAAATTAAAAATAATATTGCTATATATTGATAAATAATTGAGAAAAGATTTGATTCCTTTGGAAATCAAGGAATAAATTAAAATTTTGCATTTAAGTACTTTTTATCATGTCTTTCATGATATCAAGTTCTATAGACACCACTTTTCTTCACTATTCATTGATTATTTGCATATATTTCTTGTATTTAAATTCAATGCTTAAGTTAATTGGTTGTTTTAGATATAATATTGGAAATTGTATACGGGTGATCCCACAATACTGGTTTACAATTTTTGACTAAATTGGACACTAAACTGATTTTTTCTAACTAAATCTTCGCTTTCGGGCACCTATAGTGCTAAACCATGAGGAATTTGAAGATGATGCAAACTAGTGATTTGTGACATTTTGTCTGTAGATTCTAAATATATTTTTTTCAAAATTTTTGGAATCAAATTGCACTTCTTTTTCTATCTCCTTTGAAAACTAGTTTTTTTTCAGTAAACACCATTTTTAAGGAGTGATGTTCACCATATACAACATAATTTTTTTTGTATGTATCGAAATTCATTTTTTTTGTTGGATCAAGGACTTCAATTTCTAGTGCATTGATATTTTTCATATATTTTTTTTTGATAATCTGCTATTTTTTCACATATGCAGAACAAAGAGCTTGATTTTCGGTGAAAAACCTACATTCACAAGAAATAAAAAATAAATATAATAATCAAATTAAATTTATTTAAAATCATACTTTTTGGGAAGCTTATAATAAGGACTACATACAATTTTTTTTTTTTAAATGAATTCATTTGATCCCCCAAAAGATAAATTAAATGTGGTTTTTAATCAGCATTTTGATGGGTGCAAAGGAGACTTTGTTATAGGTATGGTTTAAAACTAGTGGGGTTCTATCCAAGGGGGTTTGATCTAAGGTGGTTTGATCAAACCATCGTCAATTGGAATCCTTTAAATGAAACTTTTTAAGGCTTAAATCATTATATTTTCTAAAAATATGCGATTTCAACAAAAATCAGGATCTTCGAGAAAGTGTAAACCAGTATTGTGGGATCACCCATACTTTGCATTTTCTTTCTTGTGTTTTATACTCATTTTAGCTTGTGTTTTATTTTATGCTTTTGAACCTCTCTATCTTCTTCCTATGTTTAGTCCTAATTTTCCCTTGTCATCCTAACCCCTTTCCTATGTGTGTCTTTTAATTTAATATTTATCCTCTTTTATTTTCATTCCATTGAGTTTTTTAAATATTTTCATGTTTCCTTACCCCTTCCTCATAACCACATTTCTACCTTTAACCAAAGAAATTAATTATATCCTATCTCCTAGGTGAAAGAATAAAAAGACAACCTTTAATTATATTCTTTTTAATTGGTTGTATGGAAATTGTGTGAAAATTATTGTTAGTTAAATCTATCTCCAACTATTATAACACAAGTTAATATCTATGCAAATCAGAAACATGTAGGAATTGGAAAATGAAAAATATTAAGTATTAGAAGTAAAACTAGTAAAAAAATGGATTCAAATGCACCTATGCATAAAGTGGCCCTCATTAAAGTTGCTTGAAATCACATTTTAGAGTTTCTTGTGAAAATTTGAGATGATTGGACCTAAATAACAAGGTTACCATATGCACAATGACCTACCTTATAGTATTGAATAATCTTGATAGCCACCATTATAACATTGTCAAGTAGGGCACAACCTTGTCCAAAGAGAAGACAAATGAAATTTTTTAGGGAGTCTATTAAAAACGTGGCTTAGATTCTCAAAAGTGGTA
Source organism: Sequoia sempervirens (assembly GCA_007258455.2). Lineage (NCBI taxonomy): Eukaryota > Viridiplantae > Streptophyta > Pinopsida > Cupressales > Cupressaceae > Sequoia > Sequoia sempervirens. The sequence continues at coordinate 325,629,428 of VDFB02271358.1, read as the reverse complement.
ATCTATTAGTAACCAAGAAAAAACATGTAATTACTAGTAAACTTACGAGGTCTTGATAAACATGAATGAAACAAAACATGCAAGTTGAAGAGGTAAAATAATTTCACCCAAAAGATGGAATTATGATAGTTTAAAATTCATAAGGATAAATGAAAAAATCATGAAGAAATATCCTAATAATTTTTATCTCTTGATCTAATGTGGACCTCTAGGATCAAATTGGGATAATAAATAAGTGAAATATGCCCTTAAATCAACAAGTGGCGACATGCAAAGAAACCTTGTTTGATTTTGATAGTCGAAAATGTGGCCTTGTTTGTGTTAGATATAGCTTTAAAATTTTTGGGAGTCTCAATAAAAAAATAGGCATACTTTGGTTTGGTATCTTTTTCTAAAACTTTGCAAACTTATTTGAAATTGGCCTACAATGAAATATTTGTTAATGGAAACCTTGTTGAAATAAAGGTTAAAGGGGGAGTCTACCTGAGTTAGTCCCCATAACGACTTTCAAAAATGGATCCACATTGAAAATATGAAAAAAAATCATAATATTTATCCATACAAAGAAACAAAATTGAATCACAACATAGCCATTGAAACCTACAACATGCTAGCAAAGGGTTCATAGAAACACATAACACATAAGGTGAGAAGATTTTGGAACAAGGCTTGGTTTCACTATAAAAGGGTTTGGATATTTTGAATAGGATTGATATGAACACAGGGAAAATTAAGTATAAAGCACTCTAATGGGGGTTTGACATGGTAATTGATTACAACTCCAAAAGGTGGAATAAAAGGGCTTACATCGACAAATAGTCAATGGAAAACACACCCAAATGATGAAATGAATCCATGATGGATAATGAAAAATGAAAGAGGAGGGTTAAAGGTCTAAAATTATAAATCAAAAATTGGTTTGATGAATTATTTAGGAAAATCAAATTGGAAATGGAACAACAGTAAGGAAAATACATGAACAATGACAAAGGGAAGATATAAAAATGAATCAAAATAGTGGTGTAAATGGTTGACAAAGGATTTGAAAGGTGTCGAAGAGAGGTAAGAATATATCCCTATCTAGAAAAATTAGAACAATACCTCCATTTTAAGAAAAAACCATAAATGAAACTTGCGATCACCTAGTTAAAATCCATAAAAATCAACCACCTAGTCTCAAAGATCCTATTGCAACAAATTGTTCAATGACCAAATATAATTTTTTGAGACTTTAAAAATGAATAATCTCAATAATAAATTTATAAAGTAGTATTGAGATCTTTTCCATGATAATTTAAAAATTGAAAAAACCTTATGACTAACTTAAAAAGTCTCTTTCTTTGTTAAAGTGAGGCAAAGGTGGCTAGTTTTAAAGAGATTTCTTTGGGATTTGGAAGATAAGAACTTGGTAGGTGGGAATACCTAGATAAATTAATTACCTTGTATTTTAAGATTATTAATTACCTTGGATTCTAAGATTATGGTAGAAGGATTAAAAATTTAGGCTTCCCTATTAGGTGGCAAAAAAAGGGCATTGTCTATGAATGAAATTTTGGTTTAATTTCTTAGGGGACCACAAGATTGAAGTGGACTATGTAGTGGTAGTTTTCCTCATTAATTTTATGATCATCCAGACATGTTTTAGGATAGAAAAATACGGGGTTCACACATGATATGGGGCTAGGCATAATGTTTTAAGGTTTGACAAGGGGGCAAATGAGGTAAATTAATAGGAAATCAAATGTAGTCGTAAGCACAAATTTTTAAAAATTAAAATATGAAATAAAATGTAAAATTAAATTTAAATTACAATATTAAATTTAAGATTTAGTAGTATGAAAATTTAAAATAACAAAAAAGTTACCAAACTCTATTGTGAAAATCCAGTTTGGGTTGTGGTTACTCAAAATATTTGCAACATGTACCTACTAAAGAATGGACGGGGATAATTTTATTGGAAGATCAATAGTGGAGAATAGATGAGAATAATTCCTTGGGATCAAGAAGAAGATGAATGCCATGATTAAATTTTTTCTAGATTAAGGGATGTGATTATTTGACTAAAAATAAAAAACCATAAAAAATTGGTTGCAACAAAAAATGGGAGGGAAATCTATTTATTTATAGAAATGTTGGAGGGAATATGTGTTTAAATAAAATATTATTTAATTTAATTATTCATGTGAGGTAGAAATTACAATTTAATGAAATAATATAATATTATTTGATTAGATGCGAGGTGGAAATTATAATATTTAAATAATAAGATTATTTAATTAGATGTGACACTAGGTTAGATTGATTAAATAATATATTTAATTAGTTGGTGATGAACTAGATTAATTAAATAATATATATTTTTAATTAATTAGTGGCAATAAAATGTTAGTACATAATGATGTTAAGATAATTTTATATGTTTACATTTTGTGTGAGGCCCCTTCGATTCGTGATCCTGTTATGTCTAAGTGTCTTTGATGATTGTTCCTATACATATCAATGAAGTTTGTATGCTTGACTATAATGGGTAACTGAATAATTCTATCTAATGGATATCATGATTTCTCTGCACGATAACCAAATAAGTACCTTAGATTGATCATGAAAGTGTGTGTTGAATGAGATGTTCAATCATGATGAGTTAAAATGATTATCTAATTGCTAGTAGTGGCGTTATGTATATAAGATGTACTAAATTATAAGTGTTATTGGTGATTGGTATTTGGCTTACTTATGGATGATATATTTTATGATTGATTATTCTGTTTTTTATGATATCCTCTTATGTGATCTTTTGGTGACTCTAGATACATTTTGGATGATTGTGAGACTCAGTATTTTTTATGATGCATATTTATTGATTATGGATGGTATTTGATATGATATTAGATTTCATGATTGATGATTAGGCTGTGCATATTTTGATGGCATTTGGATAATAGATTTCATGATTATTAGATTTTATATGATGGTTATTTATGTGATCATTTTCATTATTAATATGTGAGTGGAATTTTATATGCTGTTCTATGATGATTTAATTTGTTATTTTACATAATTGATATGTTTCGGCTATATGACTTAGATATCATACTGACACTATGTGTTGAGTGTATAGGTAGATTTTGAATCCAATGGTTGATGAGGACAACTTAGCCACTTGATGTCTTACCTATACGTTATGTTGGACATAGTCCTAAGGTCCACTTGCCATGTAAAAACTATGCTTTTCATGTTATGTGATAATGTGGAGTTGAATTTTGTCGTGTCTTGTGTAAATTTTAATCTTGTGTTTTAAAATGGATTTTTAAGTGATTTAAATGGGTTAGGATGTGTTTTATGTTGAAGAAAATAGCCTAGGTCTAAGGTATACGGGAACTAGAAGGTTATTTTTACCATTTGTGGCTTTATAGAAAGTTTTTAGGCCCTCCTTAATATCCCACTTTCAAAAGTGGCAAAAATGGGGAGGTGGTTGGATGGTTGAGGTAGTAAATTGGGAGGAAGTTACTTATCCCTTCCCTTTAAAACTATTCTTTCATGGAGATGGGGGGGGGGGTTACTTCCTCATTTTGTGTTTTAGAAATTTTGTGATTTTCTTTGAGATTTCTTGAGAGGGACAAAGGGAGAGAATGTTGGAAAGAGGAGGAGACCCAAGTGAAGGCTTGAAGGAGGAGGATTTCCATCCAAGAAGCCTACCATTAGTGGGATATTGTGATTTGAGGTAGGACATTCTCTTCTTTGATTTTATGCAATAATGTGTAAGCTTGATTTATGGGGTTTTGTTGGGGATTCTTGAAGTCATGTGCTTTGTTGTGTATTGTCTTTTTCTTGTGTGCTTTTTAGGGGAGTTGACCCCATCTTACGAAGAGGAGACTTTGGTCCAACATGTGCAAGGGGTTTGAATGGGCGTGACTCCCACAAATAGGGGCATCTTCATATTTTGGGATATGAGTATCCCTTGTGCATATTGGCCATTTTCAAGGTATGAGTACCCTTGTTTATTTTAGGATATGAGTATCCCATACCTCTATATAGATTGGTTTTACTTTTGGAAGGATAAAGGTGCTTGATGTGGTGTTCGATGAAGAGTTTTGATGTGGAGATTTGACTATGGTGTTGCATGTATGTTTCCCCCTAATAGGTTGAACCCCTACTCCCCCTATGTGGTTTTCCTTTGTGGTAAACCAAAGTGCTAGATAAGTGTCATTGTGAGATTTTAGAATGATTAAAAGTGAGAATCCTTATGTGTGTACATGTGAAGTATATTGTGTTAAAGTATTTTATGGTTTGTGGTTGGTGTTGAGTTTCTCCAAGTGGCTAAGTGCTTCCCCATGCTCAGGGGTGGGTTACAGTCTCACAACCCCATGGATGGGTGGAGAGCCCATTGACATCTTGTTGTTTTTCTCTTTGTTTATTTTCAGATTTCCTGATGGAGGTGGAAGGCGTTTGGATTTGTTCAAGTCTTTGGGGAAAGAAATCAAATATTGTATTGGGATCAAAGAAAAAAATCTTTGTTATACGATGTATTAAGTGCATCCAATGTTGTAAATCTTATGTAAAGTATTTAGAGTTGCAAGGAAAGAAAAATTCCCTTGTTATGCTGCAAAATTAAAAGTATGTGTTCTTGGGAAACAAATGTGATTTTAATTTGCAAGAAAGACCCCTATGCTTTATAATATTTAAATATTTTTCAAATGTGTAGATCTTTTATAAAGAGATAGGTTTTGGTAATATCATTGATTGTTTGTAAGCATGAAACTATGGATTTATTTAAAGGAAGAAAAGTGTAAATCTTTGAGAAAGATAGTTAGTGAAATGAATTTGTTTGTCCAATTGTTTTGCAAATGTTTTCTTTTGAGAAAAGGTTATAAAAAGTCATTTCTCCTATGTGATTATAACATAAGCAAAAATATATATAATCTTATTTGCTGGCCTTTTTAATAAAATCTTACGATATGAATGTGAATAACTGTAGCACTTATTTCCGTTTTCCATGCAAATTACTGTTATGAAGTTATCAAGAGAAAGATAAATTTTAGAATGGGTCAAGTATAGTTTGGTTTTTCTCACTAAGGAAACTAATCATGAATTTATGGTAAGAAAATAAAAAAGAAAACAAAGGATGTAAAATCTAGTATATTTATGGGGCGGGGGGCCTAGTTCGATTGACTAAAGCATCCTGTTGCAGGCAAGAGGTCACAAGGTCTAGTCTGCCCCCAAACCCATGGTACCGGAGGGCATGCCACACCAGCGCCACCGGTCATGTGAAAAAAGTTTACCAGACGCACTGCAGTTTATTAGAAAACATATAGACCACTGTATTGAAGTGTGTGTATATATATATATGTGTATGAATCTACCAAAACATTATGAATGAAAAAAATTGATGCAGATCTGAGCCTGGAATAAAAATAGTTAGCAAACCTTAAAAAACAAATCTTAGACTGAAAAGTTAAACGTTGGCGGTCTACGCTTTAAACTTTAGCATTTAAAAAAATAATTCTGAACTGAGATATTTTAAAAGAAATTTTAAAAAAAATTTATATGGAAGGCCGACCTGTGATGGGCGGCCATAATGTGAGGAGGGGCAACGAACAGCAAAGCCATCACCCCTCTGACATTTCTATTTCAGTATTTACGAGATTAATCCAGCCGCCAATCCCTTTGCCATTCAGACATTATGTGGAAATGAATAAACATTAGAAGCTCTGTAGAATCTGGAACAAATTTAATTCCTGGAAGGAGCAGATATTAAATAATACACAGTTTTAAATGGCGTCTGGCAAACGTTTTAAAAGTTGGATGCATAAAGAATAAAAGTAAATCCTTTGCAACCAATCTGAAAAGACGGTCCCACTGAATTCTTTCCGCCTGAAAACAAATTTAAATCTTGAAAATTAAAAACTTTAAACTGAACACAGGAAACTTAAATAGGAATTATACTAGCACTTGCACCCAGGTGGGTTCAAGGAAAGCGCCGATAGGATTGCGAAGGTGTGGAAGTTAAGAAAATTAACATTACATAGTCAAAGTATATTTAAATGTATATTTTATTATGTTCTTCTTTAAAACATCTGTGTAGAAGCAGACAGGTGCGGTGAGGTTCAAATAGTAAGGAGGTTGATTAAAGATAAAGGGCATAAAATGGTACATGGTTTTTGTGTAGGAGATAGATCACATCCACAAACATGGGAGAGTTATGCAAAATTGGAGAAATTGGCTTGGCAGATGAAGGCAGCAGGGTATTTCCATCATTTTAAACAGGGACAATGTTCTTGTGGAGAATATTGGTTATGCTAAATGAAACAATCTGGAAAATAGGGTTGCACTATAATAATGTGCACTGTATCAAATATCCAGTAATAACCAAGGGACATACATCAAAGCATAACAACAAGTGCCTTTGCTAAATTTGCAATAACATAAAACACCATGCATTTCCGTATTGAAAGCCACCTAAAACTGTACAAGAGATAAATTCAAAATTCAATTCTTAAGCATTTAAAACAAGATTTTCTTTTTCTTCAAATTCATCTTCAGAATTGGGATTCACAACTCTGCCTTTTGGGTGGGCTCAGAAGTACTCCTTCATTATTGCGCTACTAATATGAGGAGCATTTCTTCGACACCCAAATGGAACATCACGTACAACAGAGGGTCTTGTGTTTCTGGGTTCCTGTGCGCATTCCTCATTAATCGGTTTTTTCTTTCTTAGCTTAATCCGGGCAAGAGCTGAAGCAAAGGTCTCAGAATCAGATAGCTCCAATACCTCCCCTTGACTGTGTAGTGCTTTTTCTTCTTGTGTTTTAATGAACTTGGTAAATTTTTGGCTTTTCTCTTTCCTTTCCCTTCTGAGATTTCCTTGGACTGATCTCGGCTGAAACAACAATTATATGATTGTTGGATTACAGAAAAATTACATACCCTTTTGTATTGTTGTATCCAATTTTATGGCATAGTCAGAGTAGTAGAATCCTGTGAAAGCAAACTATAAAATAGCTATGTGAAAGTGGTCTATTAGCATATGCGTTCAACAAAGGATTGTAGGGGACTTGGGAGATTTGAGCTAACTAGTATTCCTGCAACTCCAAGGTTTGTATCTATGCAAATTGTCTGCCAAATTCATGCTTAGGTAGTTAGCTTGTAACATGTGCCCTTTTATACATTGAGGTAAATGTGAGTTTGTATGCAGGAGATTTCCTCAAATCGAAGTTACTTTTGAAGTGGATGCCAATGGTATTCTGAATGTAAAAGCAGAGGATAAAGGCACTGGATAATCTGAGAAGATCACCATCACAAATGACAAAGGAAGACTGAGCCAAGAGGAAATTGAAAGATTGGTTAAGGAGGCAGAAGAGTTTGCTAAGGAGGACAATAAGGTGAAGGAGCGAATTGATGGTCACAACGGTTTGGAGACTTATGTGTATAATATGAAGAACAAAACTAATGACAAAGACAAGCTGGCTGACAAAACTAAATCAGATGAATAGGAAAAAATACAATCGGCCTTTTTTCAATCAACAACAAAATAAAATGACAATGTTTTGTTTTAATATGTTTGATATTGTGTTGTTTCAAATATAGATACTCACCATGAATGCATATGAGTTTGTGTAAATTGGAGGGTATCTTGACTTGAATATACAGGCTGGACTGGGTTCTTCTGAACAAAGACTACAGATTCTGTTGTTGTTGACTGAGTAGTTGACCCTGCAACAAGTGATTCTAGTTAGTTTGGCAGGTTTATTGCAATAAAGAGTTGTTAGATGAGCAAGATTTGTACTTGTAATGTTGCTACGACATATGTATGGAATCTGGATCTGTGCGTTTGTTCTGCATCTCAGTGGCCACCTGTACAACAAGAAAAGGTTGAAATTGATTAGTTTGAGTGGTTGTCGCGTAGCAAAGGAGGGAATATATGGAATTCTTTAAGTTTGTAAGGAAAGTAGTAAATGTACTTACCTGAATATGTTATTGGGAAAGGAGTTGAAGGCGAGCCTCTTCTTTCTTTCTAATAATGTTGTATGGATTCTTCTTCATTTTGGCATAGCGCTCGAATGATGTTGGTTCTATGTGAATGCCTAGTATGGATTTGACTCTAGACATTGTTGTGAATGTGAGGCCTTGTCTTAGGCTGATTGCATTGGGTGTCAAAGATAGAGACATATTTGAATGGATCTGGAATATCCCTATAAAAGTGCATAGGTTGATAAGTTCTCTTCTGGTTTTAAAGTAAAAAAATGCTATTTGAATGTCCTTTGTTTATATTAAAATGTGAAAGAAAACATAACATGCAGTGGTGTATTTTTATTTAATGGATACAATATTGCTTGTAATACAAGGCATCTATAACTATGACTGGTGATCTATTTTTATTTAATGGATACAATATTGCTTGTAATACAAGGTATCTATTATTATGATTAGTGTCGTACCTAGTAGAAGAAAGATGAAGTCCAGTAGCAAATCAGTTATGAATATTAAGGAACATACCTATATGTAACAACAGTAGTGTGGTCTTTAGTACAAATGATTTGTCTGTCTGTTTGTTTCTACGAATGATTTGTCTGTCTGTCTGTCTGAAACAAATACAATCCTATGAAAGAAAAGTATAAAATATAGTGAGGAAACAAACTACAATTATAATTCAGTATCCAATGGACAGTGGTCGACCATTCCCTTCTGAATTACTGCTTGAAATATCAATGACTTGAATTGATTGTTGAAGATTTGCAATGGCCTACAAAAATTTGTAGGAAATAAGTGTTAATACATAACATTAAATTACATCAAATAATCTTTAATTATATTCAAGTAGGTCAAAAAATAGTGTTTCGTAAATTTTGAAGGAGAAAAGTTTAAATTGATGGTTATGGAAATGGTCTTTGTTAATTAAATAATTTATAACTTAATCAATGTAAAAAATGCATGTAATAATATTTGCAACATGGAAAATGCAATTTTTAACAAATAGAAAATAAAAAAAATACTTTAAAATATAGATTGATAGTTGTGGTTTTTAAATTAAAAGTAATTCTTAAATAAATCTAAAGTAATATCTCTGGTTTGATTTATATACCATGTTAGATGAGAAGCTATACCTAGATTTGTGTATTGATAGATTTAGAACGTTCCATTCCTAAAAGCATGTAGTTATGACAGGAGGTTCAAGGGAATTGCCGATAGGAAATCGAGGAAAGAGTGTAAATGAATTGCAACAACACATAAAAAAACACAATGCAATCCTTTTGAACATTTTATATCAGAATTTGTATGCAATGAAACAAAAATGTTGTTCGACGGGAATTACATAAATTGTTAAAAAAATAACTAGATTTGTAAATTTAATAAAATAAATTTGAGATAGAGGACTTTTTTTTCTTTTATCCAGCTAAAAACTACACCTTAAACAATACACAGAAAAGAAAGTTGATAAAGCTAAGAGAACCAATTTGAAAAAAATACACCATAAACAACATAAAAATTACCTACCTACAAAAAGCAAAGAGAGGGGGGGTAGCCAAGCATCTCCAACACAGAGAAAGGGGAGTAGCCAAGCACCTCCAACACAGAGAAAAGGGAGAAGCCAAGTATCTCCAAACATGGAGCAATATCATGAATAAATATATAAATAAAATAGACAAGAAAGGTTAACAAGTTCCCTATCAAGTCTACAAAGAAGGTAATCCCAATGCATAACATTATCTCTCCTAGTATAATTGGTGCTAATAAAGCATTTGTATATCAACTATGTGATGAAAAGGCTAAGATGTTTTCAAAATTGGTGTAACAACCATTTTTAAACATTAAAATTGTAAAACAACTGGTAGCTGCATGTCACCCACGTTTGTTGGGCAGTATATTGCACGCTGAACATGTTTCCTTGTTCTCATCGCTTGTTTTGTAATCAGAACTAGGGTAGTTGCATTTAGTTGTTTAATCCTTAAATGGTTCTAAGAGACTCGTCAACAACATGTAGTAAGCTGGTTTTGATTAGTTTCATTGATAGAAATCAGTTGGATATTCATCAGGGCTAAGGGCCTCGTCCAACTAAACTAAGAACATGATTATATGTATTTCCTTCATTGATATTTAGCCATCCAACCTATTACCATAGAAGGATCATTGTGTGAGAAGGGATCGAAGTAGATGTTGCAAGCATCTTCACAAGCTTCTTGAATACCTCCTTCCACAAAGGCCAATACAAAACTGAAGTGGGTGTCTGCTAATTCGATTGCCTCCTGCTTCTTCTTCTTCTTATCCATTGAAGATTTCCTGTAGAAGATTATGGATTATATGACTTGGCCTATTATTTCCATTAGAAAATAAATGGTGAAAGGTATACAAAAACTCATGTAGGAGATTATGTATTATTTTCCTTTTCCTGATAATTATATTCAAAAACCTTAGGTATAGAGGATGAAATTTGGGTGCCTCGTTATAAACAGGAATTCCTAAATAAAGCAAACTTTACAGACTAAAAATTCCTAGAGCAAAAGGGCAGAATTTGCAAAGGAAAAATATGATGAAACCCTACCAATGTAGAAATTTTATAAAAAATAGATCTAAAAATATCAGGGTTCTAGACTTGTAGATTCTTGAGCGCCACACAAGATTTTTCTAGATTAAAAATACAAAAATCAATCATTGCTTAAATATATCCATAATAAACGAAAAGTAGATCTAAAAATATTGGGGTTCCAGTTAAAGTTTTTTTTTCAGGTGAAGTATGGCAGAAATTACTAATGGCTTCCAAATGCTAATTTTTTTTTTTGATGCAAAATCAAAAAGCAAACGACAATTCTAGAATTGGTAAAGAGTCAATAAGCCCACTGTAAAGGATGTGGATAGAAAGCTAAACAGAAAGAACTAAAGACCAGGAATTGATCTCTAATGCTTCTTAACAGGATGTTTTTCATCCATGTCTATAAATTCTGTATATCTAACCCACTACCCTAGGTCTCAAGCATCTCTTTCCCTTTGATCCTCTTGTAGTACCATTGCAATTTGAGCAATAACTTTCTCTGCCCGTGCCTTTCCATTGTAACACCATCTGATCGAATACAACATTTTTTTCTCAAGTGTATATTGTATGCCTCAATCTGACTTTTTTTCAACTTCCAAAGAAATATTTAAAGTCCTAAGCAATTTATAATCTTGTAATTGACAGGTTTTTTCATTGTTAAGCTCTTTAGTAATTGAGGAGCTCTAAGCCCGAATGAGGGCTACATATATCTACAAGTCTGCAGAATCCTCTGTATTTCTGAACACTATTAAACAACATATTTATGCTATATAGTAGAACATAATATAGTATTTGATCATTTCTGTTGAAGTAGATATATCAACATTGAAATGGTTGAAGAACTAGTAAATTTGACCTAAAAGGTGTGAAAACCTTAATGACTGGTAGCATAAAGATGAAGCAGATGAAGGCAGGAATGCCATATTCAAACTATTTTTATTGTAAAATTCCTCCTGCTCATGTCAAGTACATAACTCCTAAAACAAAATAAACAAATTAATAAAATAGAAATAAATGTGTAAAGATTATATGGATAGGTGAAAGCCGCTTCAAAATATTGTTCATTCAAAGAAGTAAAAAAAAATAATGACACTAAACCAAAAATTACAAATAGTACACTAATGAAACTGATCTGTATTGCTAGGCAACATTACTTCAAACAAGACTTTGTTCGAGAAAAATCTGTGAGAGCAAGTGAAATATTTGTGATAGTGACTCTGTAGTAGAGAACAAAGGATCAAGCAGCACAACAAAACAGTAGTTGAAAGTGCAAAATTTTCAGCTAGTGAAAAATCCTTACAAACCGAAGCCCAAAATCAAAATTGATAATACCTCTTATGTACCGAGAAAGCAGTTTATACGTTTCCGGAGAAAGTAACATCCATGTCGCATGATAGAAGGGGGGAAGAAAAAAACCCTAGAAGCAAATGGTGGTGTGAAAACACGCCGTTAGAAGAAAAATGAAATAAAATATTCATCTTGATTCCCAATAAGGGCTATCGAATTTCTGCAGCACACTAATGTGCCACGAACCGCACAAAAAAAAAAATATAGACTGCTAAAAAATTGTGCATGAAGGGGAGCGACGAATTACCTGTTCAACGGCAGAGGTTGATGGTGCCTTCACGTGCAACATTTGTGCCCTTTGATTGACAGCTGCCTAATTCCTCAGATGGGCAAAGGTTTGAGCGCCACATCCAAACGCAATAGCAGTCATCTACTTTTCCAGTGAGCTAAAGAATATTTGACAGATCTGAAAACTGTTTAACAGCAGCTGCGAAGGGTATTCCGGGATCTGAAAACTGTATTCCAGTAACGTGAGACAGGTTTGCAGGCCGAGTGTGCACTGGCGATCCCAGAAGTAGAGCCTATCGGCTAATAACATAAAATAATTTTCAGTGCAATTTCAGTTAATTGTTTAAAGAATGATTAAATATAGAAATTTCAAGTAAATAACTAATTTCACAATAAGATAAAAAGTAAAAACAGTAAATCAATGAGTTAATAAATTTACGGAACTTTTACTTATAAAAATTTATGATGTAAGTAGAAAAATTTTGGTAGTTGTGTTTGGCTGGGTTGAGTTAAAATTTGGGGCATGACATTTTCCTCCTCTTTGAAGTGTCATTGCGACTAAAAAGCATCGAGAGTAAAAGACATAATATCACTTTGAAGAAAAGATAATCATGAACACCATGGTGGGATGGTGATGGTAAAAAATTTGTGCTTGGGATTTTTGACCTAGGGCTTTGCTTGATCAACTAATTGGTTGGGTTGGATTTTGAAATTTAAGATGCCACAAGCATTTAAGGTTGAATTAAATTAAGGATGGTGGAGGGATAAGGATTTTGATGCCCCTTCAAGAGGATAGGTAGGTGTGGAGAATGTGGATGAGACCTCAAAATGAGAGATAGGATAAAAAAGAAGTTTGATCAAAATGGAAGTGGACTGGAGGGTTGAGAAAAAATAGAGAGAAGGGGTGAAGAATATGTTAAATTTACCTTGGTTGGTTGGTTAAAGAAAGGTCGTGGGAGTTGTAAATAGATAAATGCTAATAATTTTAAAGAAATTTCCAAATGTGTTGAGCTTCCTAAATTTGATATAGCATATGATGCTATGCATAAAGGTACAAGGAACCTTAATGATGGTTTACCATATGCATGAAGGATTGACTCATGCATGCATGCAAAAATAAAAATAGCAAAAATGCCCGAACAAACATATTGTCAAGACATAACATAATATAATAGATCACGATGAACTTGGTAGAGTATTAAGGGTTGAAATTAAAAAAACATATGAAAGAAAACACCATGCAAACAAAAAACAAACACATAAAGATTTACCACTTGTCAAAGTTTTTTTTTAAAAACGTAGAGCATCTGAATGTTAAATTAATATAGTAAGTATTTACATATTATACTCTTGAAATGGGTTAGATGTATATCTGTTACATAGAAACATTACAACTATTGAAACTTGCTCAGTTTAGATATAGCCATATTTCTTTCCTTACAAAAGCTTTACAGGAGGAGCTAGGCTCATAACATAGCCAGAATACTCAAAAGGTTTCAGCAAAATAAGACAAAACCATGCAAGCTATACGTGGATAAGATCAGCCCATGCACAAACCCGCTCAGATTCTTGGAGGGATGTTAATGTTGATATCTCGTGCAAGCTTAGAGTCTTTTCTGTTTTCTTTCAGATGAATCTTCCTGGATAGTGTTATTTGTGGGTGTAGGTAGACGAGGTTGAGTTAGTAGCAAAAGGGCTTCAAAAACATTCTACACCTTATCTGATAGTTTGGTGTCCACTTCCCATCTGTGAGACTACAAAGAGTTATGGAGTGTGATTGGGCAGACATTATGGATTCCATGTTTGATTGCATTGAAAATGCAATTTATTGCTGATGATTTTTGAATGTTAGAGTTTGAACAAACCCCCGACCTTAGCACCAGGGATGTTATGGAAGTCATAATTGTGCAAAGCATTGTTGGACTCTTTGGATATCAAATAGTCATGGATTTGATCAAGAGCAAGCTCCTTAACACTATCAACATCTTGTAGAAGGTCCAGGGAATTGGAAAGAAAGCAAGAAATCACTGAGAGAAAGAAGATGATCCTTGAAAAATCCTCAAGCATCTCATATTGTGTGACCTCTCTTATCACTTCTTCCTCCTCTAGAACTTGAATATTTTTCCCAAAAGCTCCAAGTCAAATTCACAATTGTTGGGTTGTTCCATTTGTTTACTGGAAAAAACAATGGGCAAGTTAATTTGTAACCTTTTGTCAAGTTAAAAAATAAAGTATAGATTATTGTGATAGTGAGTAGTGATGTCAAATTTTGGGAGCGTATATTGGAGCTTGTATTTGTACCTTTGAATGTGGATTTCATCAATAGGTAAAGGTGAGAATCTATGTGGGTGAGTGGCTATGCATGCAAAAATTGGGTTTATTCTCCCCAAGAGTCAATGCATGGTGAGGTTACTAGGGTGTATATGCTTGTGTGTTTTTGACTATTGACGATAAAGTGTTAATAGGGAACATGTCATGGTGTTAAATTTTTAATTAGGAATAATAAATGTGTTTATTGGAGGTATGCGTCAAAATGCAAGGAAAAATTTGGATAAAGGTAAAAAGATGATATGGGTGGATGCATGTAAAAAAGATGATATGGGTGGATACATGTAAAATAGATTAGGACAAAGGATGCAAGTGAAAGCATATGGAATAAAGAAGGTGGACTATACCTTACTTTTATCTCAAGTACAAATATGTTGTGGAATAATGGAGCAGAGGTGCTTACACATGATGTTGGAAAGTAGGTTTTCATCATAGTACTTGCCTAAGGTTTCATAACATGGTTTTCATTAGAGGTAATTTTTTCTTTTTACATTTATTTTGTTTAATTTTTTTTAGTTTTCTACTTTTTGGTTTTTTTTTTGGAATTTTATGGTGATAAAATTGTTGTGACTAGATCATGCATGGAACTGCTTGAGATGTATAATTTTCATAGGTTTGTCCAACTCTTGATATATTGGTGTTGCTATCTTGTATGCTCCTAATCCATATTTGGTAATGATGACATAGGGAACCATCCAATTTGGCTAAAAATTTCCTTTTTCCTCATGGTATTGATTTGTATTCTTCTAATTGTCTTTGAGCATAAGATTGCTGACTACAAATTCTCTAGTTTTTATGCACTTGCAGTTACAAAATATCTAATTTTGATATGCTTTAAGACAATTTAGCACATTGAGTCAACAGTCATCAAGAAGCTCTAGTTCATGCAAGCAAACCACTAAGTAGTCTTCATCAATGATGAGGTCACAAAGAGATGCAAAAAGATTGTAGCTTAATCTTAGCTAGAAAGATAGCTTCAATGCTGGAAAGATGAGGGAATAGGGGTGGCATTGATATGTGTACAAATGCTAGTGAGATAAGCCCATATGGTGGGATACCATCATAAACTTATTTGATAGCTAAGTTTTCTTCATATATATCCAAACATTGTAAAAATGCGTCATCATAGCCCCGATAATAAAGTGTGCCATCAAGGAGAGAGAAATGATATGTATGGTGAATGAAGGATTTACATTGGTTAAATGAAAGGTTAGTGGAAGGGATTAAGAGTGGAGGTAAGTATGAATATCATGATACCATGGGGATTTGAGAATAACAACCTCAAATATCATTTTTTATTTAGGGATGTCTTATGCTAAAATTATGAGCTATTAAATAAAGAACTAATATTTTGGAGTGTTAGTGTGCATGCTAAGGAAAGAACCAACGGATGCCATTACATTAATTACTTTACTATTCACACAAGACATTTTCTCAAACTAAATATGAGCAAAAAGGTATTTTAATCTTTCAACCATTCTCTTCTATGAGATGTGTTTATCATCCTTAGTTTGATATTCATCATTAACCTATTTTATGACTAGCTGAGAATTACTAGTCAATAACTAACGAGTGTGTGACGTTCTATCAAATTTTGATCTTGAAGCCTGAAAGAAAAACTTCATATTCAACAATGTTATTGATGTAGGGATGATTTGAAATTCCTTTGGTATAAGGTCACCTTGTGGTGTAAGGAACAAGATTCCTCCCATTGAGCCATGGGTAGTGAAGGAACCATCATAGTAGAGCTTCCATTTGGATGATTCTTCAAGAATGATAATGGATTCATCTAGGAAGTTGAAGTTCAAAGGGGGTATCTGTAAGTGATGTTTCAACCAACTGACCTAGTACTACTTGTCCCTTGATTTCCTTTTGATAAACATATTTAATAATGAACTCACTATGCAACATAACCCACTTATCCATTCTCCTTGTTAGAGATGGTTTGAAAAAATATTTGAGAGGGTCAATTTTGGTAGTAAGCTTAGTTTAATGATTGAGCATGTAGTGCCTTAATTTATATGATTAAAAACCATATCTAAACATGCCTATTCCATAGATGTGAATTTAACTAAACATATCCAACTAATATTTTTTTGATACAACAAATAGCCATTTCTCTTCCTTGATCATTGTACTATGCTAAGAGGGCTCCCAAAGTAACTTGTGTAGCTAAAATATAAAGAATCAATGGCTTATTTGGGATAGTCCATGCATTAGAACCAGTGGATTGGTGAGATATTATTTTAGATATTTGAAGGCATGTTGAAATGGATCATCCTAATGAAAATTTATATTCTTCTTTATAAAAAGCAAGAGTGGTTGGAATTTATCTACAACCTAAGTAATGAATTTGTGTATGGCATGAAGCTTTACATATAGACTATGAATTTGTTTAAGATTATGTGGTGAAGGCATATCTGTAATTTCTTTAACTTTGATAGGGTTTGTTTCTATACCTTTTCTAGAAATTATGAAGCCTAGTAGCCTACCTAACATGATGCTAAATATGCACTTCTTAGGATTGAGAAAATATAATTATTTTCCCTTAGCCTTTGAAAATGCATTATAGTATTTTAGGATGCTCTGATCTAGCTTTCAAATTTCCTAATAAGTCATCCAAAATATCATGAAGCATGTCATGAAAGATTATTTTAATTTCTCATTGATAGGTTACTCCAAAATTGTTCAAACAAAAAGGCATAACTCAATAGTATAATATAGTCCAAGAAGTGATAAAAGCTAATTTTTGTTTATCTTCAAGTATAATTTGGATCTAATTATAGCTAGATAATCCATCTGTGAGCACTAAAATTTTATGTCCTATAGTGATGCTAACTATCATACTAGCCAAGGGAAACTCATCCTTGGGACATGCTTTGTTAAGATCTCTAAATTTTGTACATATGTGAATTCATTTACACTTCTTATTGATACAAACAATTTTGGATGTACCAAGATGGAATAATCAACAGGCTACATGAATCTAACTTCCTAGAGATTTTGTAATTCTTGTTTGAATAGGAGAGTGATTTGAGAATGTATCTTTATTAAATTTTTCTTCATAGTTTCATCATATGGATGTAGAAAAATATTATGCACTACTAATGATGGATCTAATCCAAGCATGTCAAAATATGACTAGGCACAAATGTTTATTGACTATTTAAGAAGAGTATAAACAATTTATTTCTCCATAAGAGTTAAAGTGGTAGCTATTTTGGTGATTTTTTTATCTTCTTCTATATCAATATTAATTTATTTAGTTTTCTTAACCATTGATATCAACCTATCTTGTAAGTGCATAGGTGTAGATGGAAGGTTGAACTCCTCATCCATTAACACCCTAAAAGAGTTTTCACCAATGGACATGTCCTATTTTTCTTGAATTTCACTCTTTTGCTTTCTTTTTATTTTTTGATATGGTTGGACTAATTAGCTCCTCTTGTTCCCCAAAGTATGCACATGTGTTTAAATTTACCTCAAATAATTTCTTGTGATCCCTTAATCGAATTTTATCTTGAAGTCCCATAAATATTACAAGAGCTTCCTAGGTAAATGCAAGAAGATGAGTCCACTTCTAGTGGAAGTTTCAGACTTAGAAAATACTCGAAATCGGGCAAAACGAAACAAGATCCTGTTATTTAGCAAATGGGATCCCATTTCGCTTCGAGACCCTGAGCCAAAAATGGGATCCCATTTTCTAGAACAAGATCATGTTTCATAAAGGGTTAAAATTAAAAAAAAAAAAAAACAAATGGGGGATCCCATTTCTAAAAGAAACAATTTTTGGCTTATTTTTTCTATGGGTTTCGGGTTGGAAGAAAGGTTTGGGGATCCAACCCTTAGCTTTGGACCTGCTTTAACTTTCAACTTGAAGGTCATGTCAGTGTTAGTAGAAAAGAGTGACTTTGGACATATGTCTGAAGATGCTTTTTGTATATTTTTTTGACGAAATTAAAACCCATTATAGATGAGATTGTGTAGATTCTAAATATGTAATTTTTTTTATAATAGGATTATTTTTTCTATTTTTCAAATAATTTTTTATGAAACTGGTCCATAAACTTGAAATATTAGTGCTTTTTAGTATTTTAATAAATTTTTATTAAAATATTTTTTTGAAAAAAATTTATACGTCCACATTTTTCAGACAATTATTTTCAATTTGAAAAAAAATCAAATAATGATAATTTTTAGTCATCTTATGCATGACGTACACGAGGATTTTTCAAAACAACAAATATGGCCAATAAAAAATTAACAAAAAAATATTTAAAAAATATTACAAAAAAATATTGTTCACATTCTTCAGTGTGTTACAAATCTTTTCCCAAAAATATTAAGAAAAATTAAATTATTTAGGTCAAAATATGGATGGCATACACGTGCATGGTATGGTAAAAAAAGTGACTTTTAAACAGTGGTTTTTAGACATGCCTATTGAAAATAAATTTGTATCATCTGGGTATTAAAATAAATTGCATATTTGGAAACTTGACTCAGAGTAATACATTTCATATTACTGACTTTTTTTAAGATTCAATCTCTAAGTGCTTAAATTTTTTAGGTCAAATTGAATCACACAAATTCTGAAAATCAGGGAAAGCACTTCCACTTTTGGGCCAAAAAGTTGTCTCAACTTCTTGCACACACCCTCCTCATTTTCAAATGTGTACCTAATGATATGCTTTCTTGTAGGTCCCAATTAATAAATTTTTGGCATTTAAGATCCAAGTGGATAGTAAGGATGGTGTTGTCAAAAAAAGGATTAGTTATGACAAGGTATTCGTAGGGGTCATGGATGCACTTTGTTTCAACATGTTTGATATTGGAAGAAGCATTCTTAACAAAATTATATGTATCATTGGCATAATTAGATTTCTCATCACAACCTGAACATTTCCTAGTCCCAAATTTTTTGTATTCTTATGTATATGCATAGGTTCTAGAATACCTTGTTCATAAAGTCTAGTGAATTTTCCTTTGTAGTTCATGATTTTATGTATCCTATTGGCTATATGATATTCATTCTTTTCAAAATAAGGTGCAAATGTGTCTTCTTCACAAAGCTATGATCCCTTTAAATATTATATATTTTCATCTATTGGGAGCCTATGTTGTATGAAGGTAGTTGAGCCATACTATATTGAGATCTTTGCTTGCTTTAGATTGTTAGTAGGCATACCAAAAGAATTAGGAGAGAGGAAGCTTTCCTACATTTGCATCTTGGATCTTATATTCTCCATAACCTTTTTTAACAATATTTATGTGGGATTTAGGATGTCATGTTGTAGATGTGGATGCATGTCTAGTTGGATTTATGCACAAAGTGTTTGTGATTTAAGGTACCATCAAAAAAGGGGAAATGATCAATAATTTTTTAATAGTGACTTTTCAACATATTTATATTGAAAGGGATGGAGATCAACAAATAGAGTTGCTTCCTCTTGTAAGTGTGGTAATTTTATGCATTAAAATGGAAGGTAGAGGGTACAACTTGCTTTACATGGACCCATAAACTACCTAGGAGGATATTGTAAGGAATATCAAGATTGATGATGTGTAACAAGGTTTGTTGTGTGGCATGACCCACTTCAAGTGATAGATGTATTTTTCAAATAGACTCTTATTTTGAATTTCCATAAGATTTGATGGTGATTATTTTAGGATTCAAAGATTCTTCTAAGTATCCAAGATGGTAAATCAACTTTAAATTTCAAATATTTAGACTAGCACACTTTTAACCTTATATGTTTGGTGATAATCACTTCAATGTATAGAGGAAGGTCGTAGGATGGAAATAAAGAAGGAATATAACTTCTATTGCACTTCTATATTAATTTTGTGCACAAGAGAGAAACAATTATTTATTTCTTGCCACTCCAAGTGATAACACTGCACCAAACTTAAAGATAGGCAGAAGTAGATTTCCTATCAATATAATTACTGGCACAATCAACCATCACAATAACTAGATAATTTAATTTTTTTGGTGCAAGTATAATAAATACCTTAATTATGTGTACTTTTGATATATCTTAAACTCATTTTTGTCATTTTCCAATGATCAAGATTGTTGAAAAATGAGGTGTTTTCTTAGCTTAATACTCTGTAAAACTTTAATATTGCTGATCTAAGTAAGTCTTTTCTTTGTTACATATATTCTTTGTGGGTGATTATCTTGATTAATCCATTTTACTGTTGTAGAATGTAGAGAGAATTATTTAGAAGAACTAGACATGATAATAGAAGGATCACACAAGATATACCGTGGAGAAACCCTTTTGGGAAAAAACTCTACCAAGACTTATTCTATTATTCAATCTTTGAATTACAATAGCTCCAATTCTTGCTTGAGAATGATTCTTCTATCTTTACCAATCTTCTTCACACCTGCAATAACAATTATGAAAACTCTATTCAACTTGAATGAGATATAGAGATAGTATGCAACCTTGTAATCTCCAAATGGTGATAATTACAATGCATAAGCTCAAGCCATTGAAAAGGTACGCCATATTCCTTCAAGTTGAGTTATTCAATGAAGACTAAATCTTACAACATGTGCTTCATGCATTTGGGTGTCCCAAACTGAAGCTACAACTTCTCCTTCACTTCGGTGATAATTCCAAAGCTCTTCCTCAAAGTTGGCGCCCTTAAGTAAAGATACTTAACTGAGCCTTCAAAAATATCTTATCATGCATGAGAGGTAAATCCAATAAAGCATCTTGGGTGCCCAAGTTGGCTTCAAAGTGCTTTATAGTTAGCAGAACATTTACTCAACACCATTCCCCAAAGAATGGTCATCCCTTATTAGCTGGGGTGATACGGTAATACATTAGGCACCCGGCTTCAATGTTATTAGCCATGCGGTACAAGTTAATGAAGCTAACTTCACGTACAGCTCAAAATAAACCAACATGCATGCAACATGCACGCAACTGAAGATAAGCCCGAAGATAACTGAAGGCCCGAAGCCCGAACTAAAGCTGGCTGGCAGGCGGAATTGTTCAAAGCTGGCTGAGGTGCGAGGCTAAGGCCAGGCGGGCCGGAGCCAGAGCTGGCCAGATGGGGCACAGACTTAAGCTTCTTCAAGCATGCAAACGTAAATCCTAACTTCACGGGATAACACATGCATTTAGAAGTGATGAGTGTTACTCAGGCCATAAGTTAAAAATTGGACACAAATTGAGTTTCACCTTACCGTAATGAGTGTCCGTATTATTACCAATGACAGACTCACTATGGACACCCTCACATGCTTCTTACGGCCCAAATTAATTACAAATGTCGGCAAATGGCGTTGTTTTAAATCCCCTTGTCCCGGTATCTGGTTGGATTTTGGAACAGGAATCCGGGGTGCGGTGAACAGGGTTTGTTTAATTTGTTGAAAATACCGCCGTGCCGGCATTCTCCCCTTGACATTATCGTTGCGAATTATTCTAAACAAAGGGAATAATAAAACAAAATTACCAATTTAAAGGGCCAGTGACTGGCCGCCAACTTCGATGAAACCGCTTCCAAATGCAACGCATAATCATGAAGCTTCAAAGAGAAATGTGGGTTGAAAACCGAGAGAGAACTTATCTATGGTTCATAAGATAATGCTGTAACATTAATTAAAGTGTTGAAAACACTTCCATTAATATTCCATTATCGGCAAACCATTACCTTTCCCAAGCCTCTGTGACCAAACCACCTCTTTAGAGGCATGCTAACCACTGAGTGTGTTGAATTCACATTCAACCAAGGTGTAGACTCCTCGGTCTTTTATGTTGAAATTTTTTTCTTACAAGTAACCATTCCAACAAATGTCTCTTATACAAAGAGAGAAATTCCGACTCACTTATTTCTCCAGAGTATCCATGAGGAATACGTAACCAACCAATCTATGCCAAACTCCGTGCAACTGGCCTTTCATGAAGTAATCAAACAAATGATTTTATGTACCCAATACTTCAAGAAAACATGCAAAGAGATCATGCGTCGAAACCAATCATGAATGAGGGCATAAACATGACATCCATGACCATCTCCTCTTAAAGGAGATCACATGCATCATAACATACTTATACATCCTAGTCTCAAAGAGAACCATGTAATGCCGACTCTAAATGCATATCAAAGAGTAAACCATGACATCCATAAACAAATATACTCTAAACCAAAGCCATATCTCTAATCCGCATGGAATGACCTTTACCAATAATGATGCATCAAGTCCTTTGCCAACAACTCCCTTGAACCGTGTCTGCGAGTCGCATCATTGACTACCATCCTCTGCCGAAGATTACTCACGAGAACATGAAGCAAAGAGTTATCACAAAACAATATTAGCTAAAATAACCAATGCATCATTACTATTATCCGAGGACTCCTCTGTAGAAGAATCAAAACTCTCTTTCTTGTTCTTACAATCCTTCTTCACATGTCCTGGTTTCCCACAGTTTCAACACTTTACCTTACTTCATCCTTCTAACTTACCCTTCCCTTCCTTGTTTCATGGAAACCGGCATAGCCAGGTACCTTTTTACCAAGGCTTGAGGCATCTTGGATTTCCTCCTGGACTTTCTCCTCTCATCCTCTCGATGGAGTAGAATAATGTTGTCCATCTTTGGATGCGCACCAAGTACCCATAATTGCAACAATTAGATTTATACGGGATTGGTGAGAACAAAGCAATAAAATGCACTTATCCTCATCCTCTAGCTTTACATCTACAGATGCTAACTGACTGAGAATTAAATTGAAAGTATTTAAATGTTGTGCAACAGATTCACCATCTTTCATTTTCAATGAATACAACTACGTTTTTTTGATACAACTTATTGGTGAGACTCTTAGTTTGATAAATATCCCCTATTCTTTTCCATAATTTAGATGCACTAGTTTCCATTGAAACATTCAAAAGAACATCATCAGCAAAACATAACCTTATTGTTCCTCTTGCCTTCTTATCTAACTTAGCCCAATCTTCGTAAAATGGTTGTAGGTGTCTTTGTCTCGTTATTAGCGTTTAACCAGCTATCTCTTTCTTCAAGAAGATCTTCCGTTTTTAATTTCCATTTCATGGTTAGAACCATTGAGACCTTTCAATATCAACCTTGAATTCGGTAATAACAAAACTTAATTCCAAAATCAATAAATAAAAATAATAAAAGCTCCACACTAAGCCAAAAAACCTCCAATTTTTTAAGAAAGTGATCCCAATACTCTACCCAACCTCGGCTCTGATACCAAATGTTGAAGAATGAGGTGTTTTCTTAGCTTAATACTTTGTAAAACTTTAATAGTGCTGATCTAAGTAAGCTTTTTCTTGTTACATATATTCTTTGTGGGTGATTATCTTGATTAATTCATTTTACTATTGTAGAATGAAGAGAGAAGTTGATAGAAGAACTAGACAGGATATTAGAAAGATTACACAAGATATAACGTGGAGAAACCCTTTCAGAAAAAAAACTCTACCAAGAATTATTCTATTATTCAATCTCTGAATTACAATAGCTCCAGTGTGGCGAGTGCTAATACGTCTTTACCAATCTTCTTCACACTGCAATAACAATTGTGAAAACTCTATTCAACTTGAATGAATGTAGAGACAATATGCGTATGTAATCTCCAAATGGTGATAATTACAATGCATAAGCTCAAGCCCATGAAAGGTACATGCCATATTCTTTCAAGTTGATTTATTCTATGAAGACTAAAGCTTACAACATGTGCTTCATGCATTTGGGCATCCCAAACTAAAGCTACAACTTCTCCTTCACTTTGGTGATAATTCCAAAGCTCTTCCTCAAAGTTG
Organism: Sequoia sempervirens; assembly: GCA_007258455.2. NCBI lineage: Eukaryota > Viridiplantae > Streptophyta > Pinopsida > Cupressales > Cupressaceae > Sequoia > Sequoia sempervirens. Next base: position 325,605,189 of record VDFB02271358.1, on the reverse strand, counting down.
ACACCCTTAAGTAAAACTTCTTAAGGCCTTCAAAACATCTTATCATGCCACGAGAGGTAAATCCAATAAAGAATCTTGGGCACCCAAGTTGGCTCCAAGTGCTTTATAGTTAACTGAAACATTTACTCAACACCATTCATGCAAGAATGGTCATCCCTTATTAACTAGAGGTAGTCCCTGTTATCTATCATACAACTCCATGTTATTAATGCATGCATTCCACAAGTTAAGCTGAAGCTAACTTTACATGCAACTCCAAAAGGTAACCAACGTAAAATGCAACGTAAAACTTTGCATGCAATGAGAGAGACAATTGAGCCCGAGACTGGTGAACTAAAGCCGGGCTTCAAGCTGATTAGAACTAAAAAAGCTGAACTAAAGCTGAGGCCCGGCCCGAGTACAGGCTGAGATTAGACTAAAGCGAACTGATTTAGGCCCGAGACTTAGCTGAACTTCAAGCGTACGAAAACATCAAAATCTACTTCTAGGATCTTTACATGCATTTAGAAGTGTTAAGCATTACTACGTATGGATAGCGGACACAAGGTGAGTTTCACCTTACATGTGGTATCCCATGTGTCCCTATTATTTAGGAACTCACTATGGATGCCCTCACATGCTTCTTATTTAGAATTAATTACAAATGTCAATAATCATGATTATTTCATCAAATATTAATCTAAATACCTAATCTTAGTGTTGTTGAACACATTCCAGAATCTAGGAGATACATGGGAAATAATTAATGTTTAAGTTTACTGCAATTAAAATGGAATCTATTTCAACAAAGATATGGATATTACATAAATATAGAAGCAATGCCTCTAGTATAGGTAATATCTAGTCTAGTTATAATAAGGTAGATTAGACTTCTTATTACCTGTCTAGAAAAGGTAGGATTGACTTTCTTAGTTGAAGGTTTATGATCAAGTTTTTATTCCTACTTTAATAGGTATGGCTTCTAGTTTGTAATCAATTATATTGAAATTTTAAAGTAGATCATGTGCATATTTGACTTGAAATACCACACTAGAGTTTTCGTATTGGAATATGGTCAACCCTAAGAAGTAGTGAAGAAGGCCTATGTAGGACATTTTGAATTATTATTTTAACTCGGTTTTATATTTTATGGATTAAGGAGTTTAGAATGTTTGTAATGAGTAAGTCATCCAAATAAAGCACAAGCATTACTTTATGATTACATAGGTCTTCTAGTGAATGACACACATATCCCATGCTATGCAATCACCCATTGGTCATTGTTATATAACTTGTATACTTCAAATACAATCCAAAATTATGATCATGCATTTCAAACTATATGATTATCCTCTCCTCATGTACCAAGTACAATGGGAAACAACATATAATTCTCAAAACCATGAATTCCCAAGGATTTATAAGCTCTTGAAGTTGAATAAAATTTGTCCTTAAGGGGGGGCAATCAACAATTTTAGTTTGTTTACCAAGCCTCAAGGTTCTATACAAGACCAAGTCACATGACAATTAATCAATAAATTTATTGGAATTTGTAGTTCTCATTCACAAAGTAGTATCATGACTTGAAATCTACCTTTTTTATTCTTCATTTCTATACAAAACATGATTCCAATTCCTTCTAAGCATAGGTTTAACATCAACATTGGTATTTATACTAAAAAATATTACACATAACAATGCACTCTATTGACATAGATAACATATTATATTTCACAATGGTGAGCTTGGTGAGATAACCTAATAGTTGACATGAGCATCTCCATACTAAATTGTAACAAATTTTCTCTAAAAATCACCAAGAGTCTTGATGATCAAAATTGGAATGCATGTATTGTTGGAGAATTCCAAGATACGAGGGCACGAAACAACTTCCACAAGTGAATAAAATATGCACTTGATAGTATGTCTATCAAATACAAAATGAAGAGTGTATGATAAAATGATCAAGCCTTGCATATGTAGGAAAGGATGAGAAGGTGAGAAGGTAGGAGTGAAACTTTGAATACTCCTCCAGAGATGGGACACTTATGAGCTCACTTGATAAGTTGGTGAGCAAGTGACAAGTGTACATGCAAAAGGTGTTTCAAGTCATGAGAACACATGCCTCAATGCTATGGAGTGAGACAAAAGAAAAAGAAGCCTAAGTAAACTTAAGCTAAGTGTGAATAGGTCGATCCTAGAAAGGTGATATCCTATATAGATGGATAAAGACACTATTTACACTATTTTTTTTGAATTTTTACTTCTATATAATTGACATAGAGGTCCAAAAAATTGCAAAAATTTGAAGTTATCAAATTTGACAAAACGAAAGGTATTTTTTCGTTTCTTGAGCCTTTAGAATGTGATGGCGCTGTCTGTTTTTCTCTATAATGCTTTGTTGATAGGGATATGTGTGGGAATCACCTCAATGCGAGAAGAAACATGCTCTTATGAATTTGATACCATGTTGGATAATGCCAAGATATGAGAGAATGAAACAACTTCCACAAGTGAATAAAATATGCACAATAGTATGTTTATCAAATATGAAATGAAGAGTGTATGATACAATGATCAAGCTTTGTATATATAGGCAAGGATGAGGATGTGAGAAGGTAGGAGTGAAACTCTGACTACCCCTCCAAAGATGGGACACTTGTGAGCTCACTTGACTAGTGGGTGAGCAAGTGAAAAGTGTACATGCAAAAGGTGTCTCAAGTCATGAGGACACATGTTTCAATGCTATGGAGTGAGAAAAAATCAAAAGAAGCCTAAGTAAACTTAAGCTAAGTGTGAATAGGTCAATCCTAGAAATGTGATATCCTATCTAGATGGATAAAGACACTATTTACACTAGCATATATTCCAATATGAATAAGAGGTGCCTAATATATAAATGTTCAAGAATTTCAAGTTCCTACCTATTTAGAAACTTTACTTTATAATTTACTTTTTTTGTGGGAAAAATTTATGACCAACTTTAATCCATGTTTTTAGGTTATTTGAGCAAATTAAGTGTGCAACTATTATTTTTTCCACTGCAAACTATAAGCTCAAAAAAATCGTGTCTTTATTGGAAACAACCATCATGTGGCTACAAATCCAAATTTTAAATTCACTGATGCATCCCACCATAAAATACTCCAATGAATACATAAATAAGAAGGAAAAATAAAACATAATGCATGCTTATAGCATTAATCACAATGCGGGTGTAGTACAATAGGGATAAACACTTGTAACTACATCCACAACAACTTAGAAACATTATGAAAAAATAATAATAGGTAGTATTAGTTATTTTCCTTGAGTGACAAGTGAAAAAGATTGTAGCCACCAATTGTAGAATGATTGTATAACAAATAGATGCAAGTGAAAAACTTATTGACACTAAAATGAATGTTCAATTGTCATTACAAACTAAAAAATATGTTTGAAACCAATTTTCAAGACCAACTACAAAGTAGCCACGACCATATGAAAACTTCTAATTTCATTCACATCAAATGTAATGAAAAAGATTTGAAAAAAGCTCAAATTAGATGACTTAAAACAATTCAATTCTAGAACTCAATAAATGCATTGATAAGAAAGACAACATATAGTTCACTATGATACCATCAAATAGGTCATTGTTAAATCCTAACATTGAAAAAGTATTTAATGGTTTAATTTGCAAGCACGCCTTCTAGATATATCAAAAGTTACTTATAGCTTCCATTTGTTTTGTTGATAAAAAAATAAGTGCATTATTTTTATCTCATTGTTGCAAAGAAAAAATAAAATTTGAAAACATCATATTCTCTCTTGATTAACCTATTACTAAATTGCATAACACATCTCCCACTCATAATCATGTGAATGAGACCTTTCCACTGACTATCTACTTTCAAGGTGTTCTTTTAAGAATGAAATTTCCTAAGGTTGCAAAAATTTCCTCTCAAATATATTGTACGAGATGGTGTACATGCACTCCAAGATCTATGGGACGAATCTACACCTTACATATTTCACTATAATTTTATTTTTCAAGTCAACAAATATTAAAGTGATAATTCCTACAACTTTCCATGGTGTATGAAGTTTGAACAAGAAACTTCTAGAAGATTAATGCCTATAAAATACTCTTCATAAAACATCTCTCATGAAGATTAAATACTATCATGAAAATAAAAAGCATGTCTTGATCATATGTACTTGCAATTGGGCCCAAAGCCTAAATAAACATATTGATTAATTCAACCTAGATAATTCATGGCTTCTAAGTTTCCCAGAGATAAACAACAAAATGTATAGGTAAAAAAATGATATTAGTAAGAAAAAAGTATATGCTAAAAATATATTATTTTGCATAGCATTAATGAGAGAAGCCTTTGACTAGATCTAGATTATCAAACATACATAGTCCTTGGGACTGTAAAGGAGGGGGACCGACCACACCAAGGCTCCAGGTCATAGAGAGTCGAGAGTAGAAGGCTGCCCTAATCTACCTCAAGTTGGACAAGTGTTTTATGCTAGGGATAGAGAATGAAGAGCACTCTTAGTGCTTCTACCACTCTGCTAACTCAAGAGTTTTAATGGGGCTAAACGAATAGGTTTTTGGAGTCCTAGTCACAAATTTGTCAACTCTCTCCCAGAGGACATCAGTGCGCAATAAGGATGACAACAAGGTGCGTTGGTGTCTCACAGATGCACTGTCATCTGTACGGACAAACAGTTAAAAAGTACAAGCAAGGACTACTAGAAGCGTACTGATAGTCTAGTGTATGAGGTTTAAAGTGATGACTAAAATGATAAATAACAAAATGACTGAAATAACAAGAGAGATGGTATGAAAATGATAAGAACAAAAGTGGTGAAGATTCAACTCACAAAAATTCTAGTTCTCCCGCAAGCTCCACATGAATGAGTACCTACACACAACAAAGCAGGGAAAAATGTTGGGGCTATTTCGGGGATTGCCACAGTCAAACCCCTATTTTGGTGTTTCCACCTCCATGAACAACCAAATAGATAAAGAAATGGAAATGCGATAATGAAAGTATGCTAGGAATGAGAATACCGAACACTACAAGAAACACTATGCTACTTAAATCCAACAACGTAATAGAAGCAAAGCAATAACACCCTCGACCAAAGGCACTCAAGGCCAATGAGAGAGGAATGCAAGTCTACAACCATGGAAAAGTCGACGTGGCCGCAACGACGCCGAAGGAAGTCTCACAAGACACCAAGTTG
>VDFB02271358.1:325523990-325599869 GCA_007258455.2 Sequoia sempervirens | reverse complement strand
TTGTACGCAATGGAATGACGAGTTGAATACTTAGGTAGTGAAAGTGAGCTTGTGAGAGTGAGAGTATGGAAGCTTGATCTGTTGAAGAGTGTTGAAGAGTTGGAATGCAAAATGGAAGAGTGAATATGAAGGAATAAGGATGAAAACGACCAAATTCGGGTCGGTTGGCCGAAGGAGGCATTACAACTTTGCTACTAATGAGAAGAGTAATGCCTCTGCTGGCTCAGCCGTAGGAATCTGCTAGGGACGTAAGCGCGTTGCGTGGACGTCTATGTGCCATGTGGGAATCCCTGATAGAAATGCCTCCATCGACACACAAAATAGGCTCCACATGGACCACCAATAGTGGGCTTAAGTAAATTTAAGCCTTCGACTTTGGTTTTCTAAATTGTGTAAAGGAAAAAAGGGGAATTGTGCCTAGGGTGAAAATTCACTCTTATACATTTTTCCCCCACTTTAGCGAGCATGAGTACTGATGAGTGCTTAGTAAAGTAGATCAAGAAGAAAGTAGGGTTAGAAAAATATACCTGAACCGTCAAGGAAGCAATACTTGGTCTGGCATACCCAAAGGTGCAGGAGATGTGAAGGACTCCATAGCTGCTCAGAATTATGGAGTTGGAACAAAGCGTCTTAATGAAATACAAAAATAGTGATGAAGTTTGTCACCGTAATTTTTTAGATTTTTAAAAATTGTTTGATTATTTTTTCTATCAATTTAAGAGCAGATTTTGGAATCCTAAAAATTTCAGGAAAAAGTGATGTTCACTTGATGTCAAGAAACAAATAGAAAAAAAAATTCATTTTCCCCTAATTTGTTTTCTCCTAATAGGTAACTTCAATATCTAGTGTATTAATTTTTTTTTAAAATTTTGATGCATATTTTTCTCGTACTAACATTTTAAAGTCAAACTTCTTAGAATTTGATAGTTTTCATTTGACGTCAACTATTGTCTATTTTTTTAGTCATTTAAAAAAAAAATTATACCCTTTTGAAGATGACTCTCTTCACTAGTGCACCATATATTTTTCAAAAAAATTTAGTACGTTTTACTATATATTTTTTAAAATTTCTAATCAACCTCTTTTTTAACTTTAACAACCTACTTGCATTATTTTAAAAATATAATATATTAAAACTAATCAAACTATACAAAAATTACATATTTGAATTCACCACTTCGAGCTCTACAAAATGGTATTTTTCTTTTTCTTTGTAAAAATCATTATGATTGAAGAAATACTTCTAAGTTGAAGTCGAAAGTTTTAGAAAATTCTAAAAAAAGTTGAGTTCGCTACCAATTAGGATGCCACATAGACAGTTTTGGTTGAAAGGGTTTTGGTCAAAACCCTTTCTAACAAAACCCCACACATAAAATAAACCACATTTCGATATGGAAAAGCGAAAAATTTCAAATTTTATGATTTCAAGTGAAAGGGTTTTGCTTGAAACTCTATGTGCCATGTATAGGCCACATGGTTTCTAGCGAAACTAGTTCGACCAAAATTGTTTAGGTCAAAACTGTTTCGCTTGAAACTATTTATTTGGCCAAAAGTGTGACACAACTTTGTTCCTTTTACCCCAAACAACCTTTTCCATATATCCTTTCTCTCATTGTTGGTGCATATGCATGTGAAACTATCATGCAACAACTTTTCTAAGGTGTTGAAACTAAAAAAAATAACGAATATGGACATTGCAATACCCTTTTCAAGATGGAAACGAAATATAAAGGTGCTAGAATGAGAATAGACAACTTAGATACCTCCCATGAAAGCTTGAGGATAGCCCTAGCCACCATGAAGGATTGCAAAATATCATGCAAAGAGCCTTAATATGATGAAACCCTAGAAAGGCTCAACCTAACCTATTGAAACTCAAACTCTTTACCAAATAACTCCCTTTAAGGCATGCAACATATATTTTGACAAAGTAAAGGGACTAATCAACTAAGACTCATTTCAAATATGAAGATATGACATCCCTCAATGATGGAAAAAACATTTTAATAAAATTTGGCTACTAAGAACACTTAATCATCTTCAAACTCCTAAAACAAGACTACAACCTTTTAAAATAACATGATCAAATTTGTTTAAAAGGCTATTTTTAACCAAAGGAGTAAAATAGACTAACAATAATAGCTAGAGATTTACTCATCATGAAATCATAGAATGATAAGTCTCATCCATCAAATGAGGCTCTATATTGGAGTTTATCCTTAAGAGAAGATGGATTTTATAATGTAAGTTGGCTTGATCATTGGAAACAGAGGAGGGAAATACTCTTATTGTAGTGGTGTCAAGTTTCTAGAAATACAATGTCCATTATTGTTGAAATTGCATTGTAGCATAGTTTTTGAAGAGTTAATGTAAATGAATATTCTTGGTCTAAGTTGTATTTAGTTACAATTTATTAGTTATTTGAATTGAGTTGCTAAGGGATTTTTCAAATATTTGCACATATTTGTTGTGCCAAATTGTTATATGATATTAGTTATTACTTAAGGAGCAATGCAAACCTTTTGTTAGTGACAGTAGGAAATATGGAATTTTTGAAGGATTATTAAGTAGATCATAGATCACAAGGCCATATGCAACTAGTTTAGTTATTGTAAGGTAGTAACAAATAGAATAAGCTATCAGAAATATTGTAGTGTTATATTGTAGTGAAGACACCAAGTTAATGACTTTGTTGCTTTGGACAAGACAACAATCCTTAGGATAAACACCTCCTCCCAACCCACAACATCTCAAATCATGGAAAACTCATTGAATGTAAGTTAATTATTTAAATTATTGTTGCATTCATACTCAATAAGTTAAAGATTACAGGGAAGTAAGTCATTATTATTGAAATCTCATAAATCCTTATCAATTTGTATGAACCTTTACATATACTAAGTAATGTTATACTAATTTATTATATATCTTTAGATAATGCATCTTATAGGTCTAACCATGAAGTGTAGGGGAAATATTTAATTCTCTCTCATTTGTAGGCCAACCTGGTGATAGTATTGAGCATAAGACTTAATAAATTATTATAGGCTATCTATATGTTGGTTGGAGAACCAACACATACCATCGATCATACACCTATTCAAATTATTTTACCAAAGTTTTTTTAGTTATTTTTAGAGGAAAAATCATCACAATTATAGGGCTTCTATACATGACATGAAAGTAATAGGAAAGGTGAATATGAAGGTAGCTTGTTGAGGTGTGATGACACATGCATCACTTGACAAGATAGATAGATGGATTAAGAAATTAATAATGACATGGAAGCCATTTGTTAATGTGAAATAAAATATTTTAGGTCATGTTACTGTTACCTAATTTTTACCCTCAGGCTCAATCAAGAAAGGTATCTCCGTTGTAGATGTTCATAAGGGCCAGATGGGACATCTCCATTGAGGGTTGCTCCATGCATATGATGACATTTCACAGGGAATTCAGTTGGGAGGCCTACTCTGTTGAAAACATGCCTCAATATTCTACGCTCAGTCTCCATTAGAGCCAGGTTGGCATGACATCTTCACTATCTGGCCAACTGGCTGCTTGATACATTCCGTCTTGAATAGGTCGCTGTGACCTAGTTTCTGTCCTGCCGAATGAAGTTGCAGAGCCTATCGCTATAGCATTGAGGGTTCGGTATGACCTCTTATCACGTCAGGATCTTTGGTCAATAGGCCATTCAATCGTCAGTCGGGAAAACTCATGGCAACAACAGGCTTTAGGATGACTTATGATGCTTGGTGAAGGGTCTCAGCAAACAGTGAAGGTCTCCCCGACTTAAAGAGCCTTCAGCGTAACGAAGCATTCAGAGAGAGTCTCGGCGACCAGTGAAGTCTCCCCGACAAAAATAAGGTTTCAGCGTGAGATGTATTTCGACATATGGTCTAGGCGAATCGGTGGTGTCTCGCCGACAACAGGGAGCCTTCAGCGTAGCATTCAAGTCGAAGAAAGGTCTCCCCGACTCCGATGTCTCACCGACAACAAAGAGTCCACTGAGGGAGTAGGTTTCGGCATAGGGTTTTGCCGAGATAATATTGTCTCCCGAACTGAAGGGGAGAAGTTAACTCATCACTTAGAGAGGGAAAGAGAGAGCATCGGTGAGAATTAGGCGATGGGCTGGGGTCTTCTTGCGACAATCATTCATGGCTTGCTCATTCGACACAGGGTTTGCTTTTGACATGCAGTCGACGAAAACAAGGTGTTTCGGTAAATATAGAACCGTTGTAAAGAATCCAGATGATAGATTGTGGTGTCTCCACGATACAAAGAACCCTGGGTAGGACTAAAGACTTAGGATTTCTCTCCAATTGCATAAGTCTCAGCGAAAATTTTGATTTGAGCTTCGGGAGGAGCAGGGGCCTCGACAAAACAAGATGGATTAGGTCGAGATCATTGATAGCGAAAGATCCTCTCCCCAACCTGTTTGACATTGGCATAACCTCCAACTGTCGCGGAAATGTCTTGTCGACATCATGTGGTCTCGGCGACAGAGGAAAATATCGGTATGACATTCGAACCTCGCTATAGAGTCTTCACAACTTGACAATGTCTTGGCGAAAGGAGCGTCAAGCCTGGTAAAGTGAAGTGTGTTCAGGGAGACACTGATAGACTCTTGCCAAAAGACGAGGTGACATATGCAGGAGGTGATGGATTCGGCGAGGGATAAAGGAATGGCGTAGGTCTTACCCGATGCGATATGTTTCAACGGCTGGAATCTCACGGCCAGCGAGAGGGAAAGAATCTCAACGGTATGACTTGCACGAAACATCGGTGAAGGTCTCTCAACGCCAATTTCATCGGTAAAAGCGCCCGTATCGAGATTGATGTCTTACAGGCATCATGTCTCCAGCGGCAGAGGAGAGATGGAGATATGACATTGAAACGCCACCATGATATCCCCGACGTAAGGCATGTCTGGTACGGCGGCGATGAATGGCTTCGATAAAGCGACATCGGTATAACGGTGGTGCTGTACCGAGCTTCTCCACGTCTTTGTTTGACTTTCGATGTTTTGGTGGAGAAATATCAACGTGACTCTAAGTTCGCTAAGACTCTCATCGACTATCGCATATTGTGCTAATGGCTTTAGAAGGCATGATCGCATCGGCGAGACACTTTCAGTGTCTCGCCGAGATATGATTCTTTTCAAAAGAGTTTTGACCACCTACAGAGTTTGCATGGAATACACTCGACCAACCAAGAGGATCACGAAGGTGAGCCGATGCGACCAAAATGAAAGAATGTCACATGAATGAATCCAACGCATTATCTATTATGAGCACCAGACTTCAAAAGCGTTCTAGTAAAGTAGTTCAAATAGGACACGATGCCAGGATCAGAATGAATGCGGTAGTTGCGAAATATCTGAAGAAGGCTTCTTCGGGGAATGAATCTTCATCGACATGGACACGCAGAGTTTAGCATTAAATTCAGTCAAAATATCTGAGGAGAGATATTTTCCGAGGATTGATATTTTGTAAGCCCTAAGGGGCCAACACAGTTTGATATATAAGGCATTTTTTGCCTTTTTTGCAAGTAGTTCAAGTCGTGCATCCATAAGAGTTAGTGATTTTTATCTATCCTTCCTCAGCTGATGTATACTTTGTAACCCAACTGAAATCTGAAATGCAAAACATAGTTCACCTTGAGAACAAGTACTAATGCTCTTACCACTCTCATTTCTGAATGTTAGCTTATGTAAGTTTTCTTTAAACAATTTTTTTCTAAATTTGTATTCATACCATAAAGCTGTGAAGTTTGTTTCTTCCTTCTTGAGATATGTATGTAGATCAAACCTGTCAAGAGTGATGCATAAGACTAATGGGGTTATGTTGAGTAAGTAAAACAACTGTGGTCTAGTTTTCTTAGTGTGTTTGCATCTTGTTTTCATTTCCTGATTTCTTATCAACTCGGTGTATCACCATAGAAATAGTTTAGTATAGTTTCATTTTGTATGCACTTCTTCTCCCTTTACCTCATGAAGATCATTAGTCTAGGTGATACCCAAAGGAAGCCGAACTTCTCCAGAGGTTCATTTCAACTTCAAGTGACCCACAGCCTTGAAATGATCCCATGTTTCACCAGAAAGCTTAGTTCTTATAACTTCGCATAGGGTGCATTTCTAGGTGACAACAGTTACCATGTGCAAAGATGATGTTTGGAGAAGGTAGTAAACACATATATAGCTCATGCCTATTCAAAAATCCTTTTTTCCTAATTTGAATTCTTGAAAGTGCTAACTACTACATGAATGAAATTGTAGAGTTTTAGGAAATTAAAAATAATATTGCTATATATTGATAAATAATTGAGAAAATATTTGATTCCTTTGGAAATCAAGGAATAAATTAAAATCTTGCATTTAAGTACTTTTTATCATGTCTTTCATGATATCAAGGTCTATAGACACCACTTTTCTTCACTATTCATTGATTATTTGCATATATTTCTTGTATTTAAATTCAATGCTTAAGTTGATTGGTTGTTTTAGATATAATATTGGAAATTGTATACGGGTGATCCCACAATACTGGTTTATAATTTTTGGCTAAACTAGACACTAAATTGATTTTTTCTAACTAAATCTTCGCTTTTAGGTACCTATAGTGCTAAACCATGAGGAATTTGAAGATGATGCAAACTAGTGATTTGTGACATTTTGTTTGTAGATTCTAAATATATATATTTTAAAATTTTTTGGAATCAAATTGCACTTCTTTCCTCTCCCTTTGAAAACTAGTTTTCGGTAAGCACCATTTTTAAGGAGTGATGCTCGCCGCGCCACAATATAATTTTTTTTTTTGTTATGTAGCAAGAAATTCATTTTTTTGGTTGGATCAAGGACACAATTTCCTAGTGCCTTGATATTTTTCATATATTGTTTTTTTGATAATCTCTTTTATTTTTCCACATGTGCGGGAACAAAACGTTTGAGTGAAAAACCTACATTACAAGAAATAAAAAAATAAATATAATAATCAAATTAAATTTATTTAAAATCATACTTTTTGGGAAGCTTATAATAAGGACTACATACAATTTTTTTTTTTTAAATGAATTCATTTGATCCCCCAAAAGATAAATTAAATGTGGTTTTTAATCAGCATTTTGATGGGTGCAAAGGAGACTTTGTTATAGGTATGGTTTAAAACTAGTGGGGTTCTATCCAAGGGGGTTTGATCTAAGGTGGTTTGATCAAACCATCGTCAATTGGAATCCTTTAAATGAAACTTTTTAAGGCTTAAATCATTATATTTTCTAAAAATATGCGATTTCAACAAAAATCAGGATCTTCGAGAAAGTGTAAACCAGTATTGTGGGATCACCCATACTTTGCATTTTCTTTCTTGTGTTTTATACTCATTTTAGCTTGTGTTTTATTTTATGCTTTTGAACCTCTCTATCTTCTTCCTATGTTTAGTCCTAATTTTCCCTTGTCATCCTAACCCCTTTCCTATGTGTGTCTTTTAATTTAATATTTATCCTCTTTTATTTTCATTCCATTGAGTTTTTTAAATATTTTCATGTTTCCTTACCCCTTCCTCATAACCACATTTCTACCTTTAACCAAAGAAATTAATTATATCCTATCTCCTAGGTGAAAGAATAAAAAGACAACCTTTAATTATATTCTTTTTAATTGGTTGTATGGAAATTGTGTGAAAATTATTGTTAGTTAAATCTATCTCCAACTATTATAACACAAGTTAATATCTATGCAAATCAGAAACATGTAGGAATTGGAAAATGAAAAATATTAAGTATTAGAAGTAAAACTAGTAAAAAAATGGATTCAAATGCACCTATGCATAAAGTGGCCCTCATTAAAGTTGCTTGAAATCACATTTTAGAGTTTCTTGTGAAAATTTGAGATGATTGGACCTAAATAACAAGGTTACCATATGCACAATGACCTACCTTATAGTATTGAATAATCTTGATAGCCACCATTATAACATTGTCAAGTAGGGCACAACCTTGTCCAAAGAGAAGACAAATGAAATTTTTTAGGGAGTCTATTAAAAACGTGGCTTAGATTCTCAAAAGTGGTAATCTATTAGTAACCAAGAAAAAACATGTAATTACTAGTAAACTTACGAGGTCTTGATAAACATGAATGAAACAAAACATGCAAGTTGAAGAGGTAAAATAATTTCACCCAAAAGATGGAATTATGATAGTTTAAAATTCATAAGGATAAATGAAAAAATCATGAAGAAATATCCTAATAATTTTTATCTCTTGATCTAATGTGGACCTCTAGGATCAAATTGGGATAATAAATAAGTGAAATATGCCCTTAAATCAACAAGTGGCGACATGCAAAGAAACCTTGTTTGATTTTGATAGTCGAAAATGTGGCCTTGTTTGTGTTAGATATAGCTTTAAAATTTTTGGGAGTCTCAATAAAAAAATAGGCATACTTTGGTTTGGTATCTTTTTCTAAAACTTTGCAAACTTATTTGAAATTGGCCTACAATGAAATATTTGTTAATGGAAACCTTGTTGAAATAAAGGTTAAAGGGGGAGTCTACCTGAGTTAGTCCCCATAACGACTTTCAAAAATGGATCCACATTGAAAATATGAAAAAAAATCATAATATTTATCCATACAAAGAAACAAAATTGAATCACAACATAGCCATTGAAACCTACAACATGCTAGCAAAGGGTTCATAGAAACACATAACACATAAGGTGAGAAGATTTTGGAACAAGGCTTGGTTTCACTATAAAAGGGTTTGGATATTTTGAATAGGATTGATATGAACACAGGGAAAATTAAGTATAAAGCACTCTAATGGGGGTTTGACATGGTAATTGATTACAACTCCAAAAGGTGGAATAAAAGGGCTTACATCGACAAATAGTCAATGGAAAACACACCCAAATGATGAAATGAATCCATGATGGATAATGAAAAATGAAAGAGGAGGGTTAAAGGTCTAAAATTATAAATCAAAAATTGGTTTGATGAATTATTTAGGAAAATCAAATTGGAAATGGAACAACAGTAAGGAAAATACATGAACAATGACAAAGGGAAGATATAAAAATGAATCAAAATAGTGGTGTAAATGGTTGACAAAGGATTTGAAAGGTGTCGAAGAGAGGTAAGAATATATCCCTATCTAGAAAAATTAGAACAATACCTCCATTTTAAGAAAAAACCATAAATGAAACTTGCGATCACCTAGTTAAAATCCATAAAAATCAACCACCTAGTCTCAAAGATCCTATTGCAACAAATTGTTCAATGACCAAATATAATTTTTTGAGACTTTAAAAATGAATAATCTCAATAATAAATTTATAAAGTAGTATTGAGATCTTTTCCATGATAATTTAAAAATTGAAAAAACCTTATGACTAACTTAAAAAGTCTCTTTCTTTGTTAAAGTGAGGCAAAGGTGGCTAGTTTTAAAGAGATTTCTTTGGGATTTGGAAGATAAGAACTTGGTAGGTGGGAATACCTAGATAAATTAATTACCTTGTATTTTAAGATTATTAATTACCTTGGATTCTAAGATTATGGTAGAAGGATTAAAAATTTAGGCTTCCCTATTAGGTGGCAAAAAAAGGGCATTGTCTATGAATGAAATTTTGGTTTAATTTCTTAGGGGACCACAAGATTGAAGTGGACTATGTAGTGGTAGTTTTCCTCATTAATTTTATGATCATCCAGACATGTTTTAGGATAGAAAAATACGGGGTTCACACATGATATGGGGCTAGGCATAATGTTTTAAGGTTTGACAAGGGGGCAAATGAGGTAAATTAATAGGAAATCAAATGTAGTCGTAAGCACAAATTTTTAAAAATTAAAATATGAAATAAAATGTAAAATTAAATTTAAATTACAATATTAAATTTAAGATTTAGTAGTATGAAAATTTAAAATAACAAAAAAGTTACCAAACTCTATTGTGAAAATCCAGTTTGGGTTGTGGTTACTCAAAATATTTGCAACATGTACCTACTAAAGAATGGACGGGGATAATTTTATTGGAAGATCAATAGTGGAGAATAGATGAGAATAATTCCTTGGGATCAAGAAGAAGATGAATGCCATGATTAAATTTTTTCTAGATTAAGGGATGTGATTATTTGACTAAAAATAAAAAACCATAAAAAATTGGTTGCAACAAAAAATGGGAGGGAAATCTATTTATTTATAGAAATGTTGGAGGGAATATGTGTTTAAATAAAATATTATTTAATTTAATTATTCATGTGAGGTAGAAATTACAATTTAATGAAATAATATAATATTATTTGATTAGATGCGAGGTGGAAATTATAATATTTAAATAATAAGATTATTTAATTAGATGTGACACTAGGTTAGATTGATTAAATAATATATTTAATTAGTTGGTGATGAACTAGATTAATTAAATAATATATATTTTTAATTAATTAGTGGCAATAAAATGTTAGTACATAATGATGTTAAGATAATTTTATATGTTTACATTTTGTGTGAGGCCCCTTCGATTCGTGATCCTGTTATGTCTAAGTGTCTTTGATGATTGTTCCTATACATATCAATGAAGTTTGTATGCTTGACTATAATGGGTAACTGAATAATTCTATCTAATGGATATCATGATTTCTCTGCACGATAACCAAATAAGTACCTTAGATTGATCATGAAAGTGTGTGTTGAATGAGATGTTCAATCATGATGAGTTAAAATGATTATCTAATTGCTAGTAGTGGCGTTATGTATATAAGATGTACTAAATTATAAGTGTTATTGGTGATTGGTATTTGGCTTACTTATGGATGATATATTTTATGATTGATTATTCTGTTTTTTATGATATCCTCTTATGTGATCTTTTGGTGACTCTAGATACATTTTGGATGATTGTGAGACTCAGTATTTTTTATGATGCATATTTATTGATTATGGATGGTATTTGATATGATATTAGATTTCATGATTGATGATTAGGCTGTGCATATTTTGATGGCATTTGGATAATAGATTTCATGATTATTAGATTTTATATGATGGTTATTTATGTGATCATTTTCATTATTAATATGTGAGTGGAATTTTATATGCTGTTCTATGATGATTTAATTTGTTATTTTACATAATTGATATGTTTCGGCTATATGACTTAGATATCATACTGACACTATGTGTTGAGTGTATAGGTAGATTTTGAATCCAATGGTTGATGAGGACAACTTAGCCACTTGATGTCTTACCTATACGTTATGTTGGACATAGTCCTAAGGTCCACTTGCCATGTAAAAACTATGCTTTTCATGTTATGTGATAATGTGGAGTTGAATTTTGTCGTGTCTTGTGTAAATTTTAATCTTGTGTTTTAAAATGGATTTTTAAGTGATTTAAATGGGTTAGGATGTGTTTTATGTTGAAGAAAATAGCCTAGGTCTAAGGTATACGGGAACTAGAAGGTTATTTTTACCATTTGTGGCTTTATAGAAAGTTTTTAGGCCCTCCTTAATATCCCACTTTCAAAAGTGGCAAAAATGGGGAGGTGGTTGGATGGTTGAGGTAGTAAATTGGGAGGAAGTTACTTATCCCTTCCCTTTAAAACTATTCTTTCATGGAGATGGGGGGGGGGGTTACTTCCTCATTTTGTGTTTTAGAAATTTTGTGATTTTCTTTGAGATTTCTTGAGAGGGACAAAGGGAGAGAATGTTGGAAAGAGGAGGAGACCCAAGTGAAGGCTTGAAGGAGGAGGATTTCCATCCAAGAAGCCTACCATTAGTGGGATATTGTGATTTGAGGTAGGACATTCTCTTCTTTGATTTTATGCAATAATGTGTAAGCTTGATTTATGGGGTTTTGTTGGGGATTCTTGAAGTCATGTGCTTTGTTGTGTATTGTCTTTTTCTTGTGTGCTTTTTAGGGGAGTTGACCCCATCTTACGAAGAGGAGACTTTGGTCCAACATGTGCAAGGGGTTTGAATGGGCGTGACTCCCACAAATAGGGGCATCTTCATATTTTGGGATATGAGTATCCCTTGTGCATATTGGCCATTTTCAAGGTATGAGTACCCTTGTTTATTTTAGGATATGAGTATCCCATACCTCTATATAGATTGGTTTTACTTTTGGAAGGATAAAGGTGCTTGATGTGGTGTTCGATGAAGAGTTTTGATGTGGAGATTTGACTATGGTGTTGCATGTATGTTTCCCCCTAATAGGTTGAACCCCTACTCCCCCTATGTGGTTTTCCTTTGTGGTAAACCAAAGTGCTAGATAAGTGTCATTGTGAGATTTTAGAATGATTAAAAGTGAGAATCCTTATGTGTGTACATGTGAAGTATATTGTGTTAAAGTATTTTATGGTTTGTGGTTGGTGTTGAGTTTCTCCAAGTGGCTAAGTGCTTCCCCATGCTCAGGGGTGGGTTACAGTCTCACAACCCCATGGATGGGTGGAGAGCCCATTGACATCTTGTTGTTTTTCTCTTTGTTTATTTTCAGATTTCCTGATGGAGGTGGAAGGCGTTTGGATTTGTTCAAGTCTTTGGGGAAAGAAATCAAATATTGTATTGGGATCAAAGAAAAAAATCTTTGTTATACGATGTATTAAGTGCATCCAATGTTGTAAATCTTATGTAAAGTATTTAGAGTTGCAAGGAAAGAAAAATTCCCTTGTTATGCTGCAAAATTAAAAGTATGTGTTCTTGGGAAACAAATGTGATTTTAATTTGCAAGAAAGACCCCTATGCTTTATAATATTTAAATATTTTTCAAATGTGTAGATCTTTTATAAAGAGATAGGTTTTGGTAATATCATTGATTGTTTGTAAGCATGAAACTATGGATTTATTTAAAGGAAGAAAAGTGTAAATCTTTGAGAAAGATAGTTAGTGAAATGAATTTGTTTGTCCAATTGTTTTGCAAATGTTTTCTTTTGAGAAAAGGTTATAAAAAGTCATTTCTCCTATGTGATTATAACATAAGCAAAAATATATATAATCTTATTTGCTGGCCTTTTTAATAAAATCTTACGATATGAATGTGAATAACTGTAGCACTTATTTCCGTTTTCCATGCAAATTACTGTTATGAAGTTATCAAGAGAAAGATAAATTTTAGAATGGGTCAAGTATAGTTTGGTTTTTCTCACTAAGGAAACTAATCATGAATTTATGGTAAGAAAATAAAAAAGAAAACAAAGGATGTAAAATCTAGTATATTTATGGGGCGGGGGGCCTAGTTCGATTGACTAAAGCATCCTGTTGCAGGCAAGAGGTCACAAGGTCTAGTCTGCCCCCAAACCCATGGTACCGGAGGGCATGCCACACCAGCGCCACCGGTCATGTGAAAAAAGTTTACCAGACGCACTGCAGTTTATTAGAAAACATATAGACCACTGTATTGAAGTGTGTGTATATATATATATGTGTATGAATCTACCAAAACATTATGAATGAAAAAAATTGATGCAGATCTGAGCCTGGAATAAAAATAGTTAGCAAACCTTAAAAAACAAATCTTAGACTGAAAAGTTAAACGTTGGCGGTCTACGCTTTAAACTTTAGCATTTAAAAAAATAATTCTGAACTGAGATATTTTAAAAGAAATTTTAAAAAAAATTTATATGGAAGGCCGACCTGTGATGGGCGGCCATAATGTGAGGAGGGGCAACGAACAGCAAAGCCATCACCCCTCTGACATTTCTATTTCAGTATTTACGAGATTAATCCAGCCGCCAATCCCTTTGCCATTCAGACATTATGTGGAAATGAATAAACATTAGAAGCTCTGTAGAATCTGGAACAAATTTAATTCCTGGAAGGAGCAGATATTAAATAATACACAGTTTTAAATGGCGTCTGGCAAACGTTTTAAAAGTTGGATGCATAAAGAATAAAAGTAAATCCTTTGCAACCAATCTGAAAAGACGGTCCCACTGAATTCTTTCCGCCTGAAAACAAATTTAAATCTTGAAAATTAAAAACTTTAAACTGAACACAGGAAACTTAAATAGGAATTATACTAGCACTTGCACCCAGGTGGGTTCAAGGAAAGCGCCGATAGGATTGCGAAGGTGTGGAAGTTAAGAAAATTAACATTACATAGTCAAAGTATATTTAAATGTATATTTTATTATGTTCTTCTTTAAAACATCTGTGTAGAAGCAGACAGGTGCGGTGAGGTTCAAATAGTAAGGAGGTTGATTAAAGATAAAGGGCATAAAATGGTACATGGTTTTTGTGTAGGAGATAGATCACATCCACAAACATGGGAGAGTTATGCAAAATTGGAGAAATTGGCTTGGCAGATGAAGGCAGCAGGGTATTTCCATCATTTTAAACAGGGACAATGTTCTTGTGGAGAATATTGGTTATGCTAAATGAAACAATCTGGAAAATAGGGTTGCACTATAATAATGTGCACTGTATCAAATATCCAGTAATAACCAAGGGACATACATCAAAGCATAACAACAAGTGCCTTTGCTAAATTTGCAATAACATAAAACACTATGCATTTCCGTATTGAAAGCCACCTAAAACTGTACAAGAGATAAATTCAAAATTCAATTCTTAAGCATTTAAAACAAGATTTTCTTTTTCTTCAAATTCATCTTCAGAATTGGGATTCACAACTCTGCCTTTTGGGTGGGCTCAGAAGTACTCCTTCATTATTGCGCTACTAATATGAGGAGCATTTCTTCGACACCCAAATGGAACATCACGTACAACAGAGGGTCTTGTGTTTCTGGGTTCCTGTGCGCATTCCTCATTAATCGGTTTTTTCTTTCTTAGCTTAATCCGGGCAAGAGCTGAAGCAAAGGTCTCAGAATCAGATAGCTCCAATACCTCCCCTTGACTGTGTAGTGCTTTTTCTTCTTGTGTTTTAATGAACTTGGTAAATTTTTGGCTTTTCTCTTTCCTTTCCCTTCTGAGATTTCCTTGGACTGATCTCGGCTGAAACAACAATTATATGATTGTTGGATTACAGAAAAATTACATACCCTTTTGTATTGTTGTATCCAATTTTATGGCATAGTCAGAGTAGTAGAATCCTGTGAAAGCAAACTATAAAATAGCTATGTGAAAGTGGTCTATTAGCATATGCGTTCAACAAAGGATTGTAGGGGACTTGGGAGATTTGAGCTAACTAGTATTCCTGCAACTCCAAGGTTTGTATCTATGCAAATTGTCTGCCAAATTCATGCTTAGGTAGTTAGCTTGTAACATGTGCCCTTTTATACATTGAGGTAAATGTGAGTTTGTATGCAGGAGATTTCCTCAAATCGAAGTTACTTTTGAAGTGGATGCCAATGGTATTCTGAATGTAAAAGCAGAGGATAAAGGCACTGGATAATCTGAGAAGATCACCATCACAAATGACAAAGGAAGACTGAGCCAAGAGGAAATTGAAAGATTGGTTAAGGAGGCAGAAGAGTTTGCTAAGGAGGACAATAAGGTGAAGGAGCGAATTGATGGTCACAACGGTTTGGAGACTTATGTGTATAATATGAAGAACAAAACTAATGACAAAGACAAGCTGGCTGACAAAACTAAATCAGATGAATAGGAAAAAATACAATCGGCCTTTTTTCAATCAACAACAAAATAAAATGACAATGTTTTGTTTTAATATGTTTGATATTGTGTTGTTTCAAATATAGATACTCACCATGAATGCATATGAGTTTGTGTAAATTGGAGGGTATCTTGACTTGAATATACAGGCTGGACTGGGTTCTTCTGAACAAAGACTACAGATTCTGTTGTTGTTGACTGAGTAGTTGACCCTGCAACAAGTGATTCTAGTTAGTTTGGCAGGTTTATTGCAATAAAGAGTTGTTAGATGAGCAAGATTTGTACTTGTAATGTTGCTACGACATATGTATGGAATCTGGATCTGTGCGTTTGTTCTGCATCTCAGTGGCCACCTGTACAACAAGAAAAGGTTGAAATTGATTAGTTTGAGTGGTTGTCGCGTAGCAAAGGAGGGAATATATGGAATTCTTTAAGTTTGTAAGGAAAGTAGTAAATGTACTTACCTGAATATGTTATTGGGAAAGGAGTTGAAGGCGAGCCTCTTCTTTCTTTCTAATAATGTTGTATGGATTCTTCTTCATTTTGGCATAGCGCTCGAATGATGTTGGTTCTATGTGAATGCCTAGTATGGATTTGACTCTAGACATTGTTGTGAATGTGAGGCCTTGTCTTAGGCTGATTGCATTGGGTGTCAAAGATAGAGACATATTTGAATGGATCTGGAATATCCCTATAAAAGTGCATAGGTTGATAAGTTCTCTTCTGGTTTTAAAGTAAAAAAATGCTATTTGAATGTCCTTTGTTTATATTAAAATGTGAAAGAAAACATAACATGCAGTGGTGTATTTTTATTTAATGGATACAATATTGCTTGTAATACAAGGCATCTATAACTATGACTGGTGATCTATTTTTATTTAATGGATACAATATTGCTTGTAATACAAGGTATCTATTATTATGATTAGTGTCGTACCTAGTAGAAGAAAGATGAAGTCTAGTAGCAAATCAGTTATGAATATTAAGGAACATACCTATATGTAACAACAGTAGTGTGGTCTTTAGTACAAATGATTTGTCTGTCTGTTTGTTTCTACGAATGATTTGTCTGTCTGTCTGTCTGAAACAAATACAATCCTATGAAAGAAAAGTATAAAATATAGTGAGGAAACAAACTACAATTATAATTCAGTATCCAATGGACAGTGGTCGACCATTCCCTTCTGAATTACTGCTTGAAATATCAATGACTTGAATTGATTGTTGAAGATTTGCAATGGCCTACAAAAATTTGTAGGAAATAAGTGTTAATACATAACATTAAATTACATCAAATAATCTTTAATTATATTCAAGTAGGTCAAAAAATAGTGTTTCGTAAATTTTGAAGGAGAAAAGTTTAAATTGATGGTTATGGAAATGGTCTTTGTTAATTAAATAATTTATAACTTAATCAATGTAAAAAATGCATGTAATAATATTTGCAACATGGAAAATGCA
Source organism: Sequoia sempervirens (assembly GCA_007258455.2). Lineage (NCBI taxonomy): Eukaryota > Viridiplantae > Streptophyta > Pinopsida > Cupressales > Cupressaceae > Sequoia > Sequoia sempervirens. The sequence goes on along the minus strand of VDFB02271358.1, from coordinate 325,582,841 downwards.
ATTTTTAACAAATAGAAAATAAAAAAAATACTTTAAAATATAGATTGATAGTTGTGGTTTTTAAATTAAAAGTAATTCTTAAATAAATCTAAAGTAATATCTCTGGTTTGATTTATATACCATGTTAGATGAGAAGCTATACCTAGATTTGTGTATTGATAGATTTAGAACGTTCCATTCCTAAAAGCATGTAGTTATGACAGGAGGTTCAAGGGAATTGCCGATAGGAAATCGAGGAAAGAGTGTAAATGAATTGCAACAACACATAAAAAAACACAATGCAATCCTTTTGAACATTTTATATCAGAATTTGTATGCAATGAAACAAAAATGTTGTTCGACGGGAATTACATAAATTGTTAAAAAAATAACTAGATTTGTAAATTTAATAAAATAAATTTGAGATAGAGGACTTTTTTTTCTTTTATCCAGCTAAAAACTACACCTTAAACAATACACAGAAAAGAAAGTTGATAAAGCTAAGAGAACCAATTTGAAAAAAATACACCATAAACAACATAAAAATTACCTACCTACAAAAAGCAAAGAGAGGGGGGGTAGCCAAGCATCTCCAACACAGAGAAAGGGGAGTAGCCAAGCACCTCCAACACAGAGAAAAGGGAGAAGCCAAGTATCTCCAAACATGGAGCAATATCATGAATAAATATATAAATAAAATAGACAAGAAAGGTTAACAAGTTCCCTATCAAGTCTACAAAGAAGGTAATCCCAATGCATAACATTATCTCTCCTAGTATAATTGGTGCTAATAAAGCATTTGTATATCAACTATGTGATGAAAAGGCTAAGATGTTTTCAAAATTGGTGTAACAACCATTTTTAAACATTAAAATTGTAAAACAACTGGTAGCTGCATGTCACCCACGTTTGTTGGGCAGTATATTGCACGCTGAACATGTTTCCTTGTTCTCATCGCTTGTTTTGTAATCAGAACTAGGGTAGTTGCATTTAGTTGTTTAATCCTTAAATGGTTCTAAGAGACTCGTCAACAACATGTAGTAAGCTGGTTTTGATTAGTTTCATTGATAGAAATCAGTTGGATATTCATCAGGGCTAAGGGCCTCGTCCAACTAAACTAAGAACATGATTATATGTATTTCCTTCATTGATATTTAGCCATCCAACCTATTACCATAGAAGGATCATTGTGTGAGAAGGGATCGAAGTAGATGTTGCAAGCATCTTCACAAGCTTCTTGAATACCTCCTTCCACAAAGGCCAATACAAAACTGAAGTGGGTGTCTGCTAATTCGATTGCCTCCTGCTTCTTCTTCTTCTTATCCATTGAAGATTTCCTGTAGAAGATTATGGATTATATGACTTGGCCTATTATTTCCATTAGAAAATAAATGGTGAAAGGTATACAAAAACTCATGTAGGAGATTATGTATTATTTTCCTTTTCCTGATAATTATATTCAAAAACCTTAGGTATAGAGGATGAAATTTGGGTGCCTCGTTATAAACAGGAATTCCTAAATAAAGCAAACTTTACAGACTAAAAATTCCTAGAGCAAAAGGGCAGAATTTGCAAAGGAAAAATATGATGAAACCCTACCAATGTAGAAATTTTATAAAAAATAGATCTAAAAATATCAGGGTTCTAGACTTGTAGATTCTTGAGCGCCACACAAGATTTTTCTAGATTAAAAATACAAAAATCAATCATTGCTTAAATATATCCATAATAAACGAAAAGTAGATCTAAAAATATTGGGGTTCCAGTTAAAGTTTTTTTTTCAGGTGAAGTATGGCAGAAATTACTAATGGCTTCCAAATGCTAATTTTTTTTTTTGATGCAAAATCAAAAAGCAAACGACAATTCTAGAATTGGTAAAGAGTCAATAAGCCCACTGTAAAGGATGTGGATAGAAAGCTAAACAGAAAGAACTAAAGACCAGGAATTGATCTCTAATGCTTCTTAACAGGATGTTTTTCATCCATGTCTATAAATTCTGTATATCTAACCCACTACCCTAGGTCTCAAGCATCTCTTTCCCTTTGATCCTCTTGTAGTACCATTGCAATTTGAGCAATAACTTTCTCTGCCCGTGCCTTTCCATTGTAACACCATCTGATCGAATACAACATTTTTTTCTCAAGTGTATATTGTATGCCTCAATCTGACTTTTTTTCAACTTCCAAAGAAATATTTAAAGTCCTAAGCAATTTATAATCTTGTAATTGACAGGTTTTTTCATTGTTAAGCTCTTTAGTAATTGAGGAGCTCTAAGCCCGAATGAGGGCTACACATATCTACAAGTCTGCAGAATCCTCTGTATTTCTGAACACTATTAAACAACATATTTATGCTATATAGTAGAACATAATATAGTATTTGATCATTTCTGTTGAAGTAGATATATCAACATTGAAATGGTTGAAGAACTAGTAAATTTGACCTAAAAGGTGTGAAAACCTTAATGACTGGTAGCATAAAGATGAAGCAGATGAAGGCAGGAATGCCATATTCAAACTATTTTTATTGTAAAATTCCTCCTGCTCATGTCAAGTACCTAACTCCTAAAACAAAATAAACAAATTAATAAAATAGAAATAAATGTGTAAAGATTATATGGATAGGTGAAAGCCGCTTCAAAATATTGTTCATTCAAAGAAGTTAAAAAAAATAATGACACTAAACCAAAAATTACAAATAGTACACTAATGAAACTGATCTGTATTGCTAGGCAACATTACTTCAAACAAGACTTTGTTCGAGAAAAATCTGTGAGAGCAAGTGAAATATTTGTGATAGTGACTCTGTAGTAGAGAACAAAGGATCAAGCAGCACAACAAAACAGTAGTTGAAAGTGCAAAATTTTCAGCTAGTGAAAAATCCTTACAAACCGAAGCCCAAAATCAAAATTGATAATACCTCTTATGTACCGAGAAAGCAGTTTATACGTTTCCGGAGAAAGTAACATCCATGTCGCATGATAGAAGGGGGGAAGAAAAAAACCCTAGAAGCAAATGGTGGTGTGAAAACACGCCGTTAGAAGAAAAATGAAATAAAATATTCATCTTGATTCCCAATAAGGGCTATCGAATTTCTGCAGCACACTAATGTGCCACGAACCGCACAAAAAAAAAAATATAGACTGCTAAAAAATTGTGCATGAAGGGGAGCGACGAATTACCTGTTCAACGGCAGAGGTTGATGGTGCCTTCACGTGCAACATTTGTGCCCTTTGATTGACAGCTGCCTAATTCCTCAGATGGGCAAAGGTTTGAGCGCCACATCCAAACGCAATAGCAGTCATCTACTTTTCCAGTGAGCTAAAGAATATTTGACAGATCTGAAAACTGTTTAACAGCAGCTGCGAAGGGTATTCCGGGATCTGAAAACTGTATTCCAGTAACGTGAGACAGGTTTGCAGGCCGAGTGTGCACTGGCGATCCCAGAAGTAGAGCCTATCGGCTAATAACATAAAATAATTTTCAGTGCAATTTCAGTTAATTGTTTAAAGAATGATTAAATATAGAAATTTCAAGTAAATAACTAATTTCACAATAAGATAAAAAGTAAAAACAGTAAATCAATGAGTTAATAAATTTACGGAACTTTTACTTATAAAAATTTATGATGTAAGTAGAAAAATTTTGGTAGTTGTGTTTGGCTGGGTTGAGTTAAAATTTGGGGCATGACATTTTCCTCCTCTTTGAAGTGTCATTGCGACTAAAAAGCATCGAGAGTAAAAGACATAATATCACTTTGAAGAAAAGATAATCATGAACACCATGGTGGGATGGTGATGGTAAAAAATTTGTGCTTGGGATTTTTGACCTAGGGCTTTGCTTGATCAACTAATTGGTTGGGTTGGATTTTGAAATTTAAGATGCCACAAGCATTTAAGGTTGAATTAAATTAAGGATGGTGGAGGGATAAGGATTTTGATGCCCCTTCAAGAGGATAGGTAGGTGTGGAGAATGTGGATGAGACCTCAAAATGAGAGATAGGATAAAAAAGAAGTTTGATCAAAATGGAAGTGGACTGGAGGGTTGAGAAAAAATAGAGAGAAGGGGTGAAGAATATGTTAAATTTACCTTGGTTGGTTGGTTAAAGAAAGGTCGTGGGAGTTGTAAATAGATAAATGCTAATAATTTTAAAGAAATTTCCAAATGTGTTGAGCTTCCTAAATTTGATATAGCATATGATGCTATGCATAAAGGTACAAGGAACCTTAATGATGGTTTACCATATGCATGAAGGATTGACTCATGCATGCATGCAAAAATAAAAATAGCAAAAATGCCCGAACAAACATATTGTCAAGACATAACATAATATAATAGATCACGATGAACTTGGTAGAGTATTAAGGGTTGAAATTAAAAAAACATATGAAAGAAAACACCATGCAAACAAAAAACAAACACATAAAGATTTACCACTTGTCAAAGTTTTTTTTTAAAAACGTAGAGCATCTGAATGTTAAATTAATATAGTAAGTATTTACATATTATACTCTTGAAATGGGTTAGATGTATATCTGTTACATAGAAACATTACAACTATTGAAACTTGCTCAGTTTAGATATAGCCATATTTCTTTCCTTACAAAAGCTTTACAGGAGGAGCTAGGCTCATAACATAGCCAGAATACTCAAAAGGTTTCAGCAAAATAAGACAAAACCATGCAAGCTATACGTGGATAAGATCAGCCCATGCACAAACCCGCTCAGATTCTTGGAGGGATGTTAATGTTGATATCTCGTGCAAGCTTAGAGTCTTTTCTGTTTTCTTTCAGATGAATCTTCCTGGATAGTGTTATTTGTGGGTGTAGGTAGACGAGGTTGAGTTAGTAGCAAAAGGGCTTCAAAAACATTCTACACCTTATCTGATAGTTTGGTGTCCACTTCCCATCTGTGAGACTACAAAGAGTTATGGAGTGTGATTGGGCAGACATTATGGATTCCATGTTTGATTGCATTGAAAATGCAATTTATTGCTGATGATTTTTGAATGTTAGAGTTTGAACAAACCCCCGACCTTAGCACCAGGGATGTTATGGAAGTCATAATTGTGCAAAGCATTGTTGGACTCTTTGGATATCAAATAGTCATGGATTTGATCAAGAGCAAGCTCCTTAACACTATCAACATCTTGTAGAAGGTCCAGGGAATTGGAAAGAAAGCAAGAAATCACTGAGAGAAAGAAGATGATCCTTGAAAAATCCTCAAGCATCTCATATTGTGTGACCTCTCTTATCACTTCTTCCTCCTCTAGAACTTGAATATTTTTCCCAAAAGCTCCAAGTCAAATTCACAATTGTTGGGTTGTTCCATTTGTTTACTGGAAAAAACAATGGGCAAGTTAATTTGTAACCTTTTGTCAAGTTAAAAAATAAAGTATAGATTATTGTGATAGTGAGTAGTGATGTCAAATTTTGGGAGCGTATATTGGAGCTTGTATTTGTACCTTTGAATGTGGATTTCATCAATAGGTAAAGGTGAGAATCTATGTGGGTGAGTGGCTATGCATGCAAAAATTGGGTTTATTCTCCCCAAGAGTCAATGCATGGTGAGGTTACTAGGGTGTATATGCTTGTGTGTTTTTGACTATTGACGATAAAGTGTTAATAGGGAACATGTCATGGTGTTAAATTTTTAATTAGGAATAATAAATGTGTTTATTGGAGGTATGCGTCAAAATGCAAGGAAAAATTTGGATAAAGGTAAAAAGATGATATGGGTGGATGCATGTAAAAAAGATGATATGGGTGGATACATGTAAAATAGATTAGGACAAAGGATGCAAGTGAAAGCATATGGAATAAAGAAGGTGGACTATACCTTACTTTTATCTCAAGTACAAATATGTTGTGGAATAATGGAGCAGAGGTGCTTACACATGATGTTGGAAAGTAGGTTTTCATCATAGTACTTGCCTAAGGTTTCATAACATGGTTTTCATTAGAGGTAATTTTTTCTTTTTACATTTATTTTGTTTAATTTTTTTTAGTTTTCTACTTTTTGGTTTTTTTTTTGGAATTTTATGGTGATAAAATTGTTGTGACTAGATCATGCATGGAACTGCTTGAGATGTATAATTTTCATAGGTTTGTCCAACTCTTGATATATTGGTGTTGCTATCTTGTATGCTCCTAATCCATATTTGGTAATGATGACATAGGGAACCATCCAATTTGGCTAAAAATTTCCTTTTTCCTCATGGTATTGATTTGTATTCTTCTAATTGTCTTTGAGCATAAGATTGCTGACTACAAATTCTCTAGTTTTTATGCACTTGCAGTTACAAAATATCTAATTTTGATATGCTTTAAGACAATTTAGCACATTGAGTCAACAGTCATCAAGAAGCTCTAGTTCATGCAAGCAAACCACTAAGTAGTCTTCATCAATGATGAGGTCACAAAGAGATGCAAAAAGATTGTAGCTTAATCTTAGCTAGAAAGATAGCTTCAATGCTGGAAAGATGAGGGAATAGGGGTGGCATTGATATGTGTACAAATGCTAGTGAGATAAGCCCATATGGTGGGATACCATCATAAACTTATTTGATAGCTAAGTTTTCTTCATATATATCCAAACATTGTAAAAATGCGTCATCATAGCCCCGATAATAAAGTGTGCCATCAAGGAGAGAGAAATGATATGTATGGTGAATGAAGGATTTACATTGGTTAAATGAAAGGTTAGTGGAAGGGATTAAGAGTGGAGGTAAGTATGAATATCATGATACCATGGGGATTTGAGAATAACAACCTCAAATATCATTTTTTATTTAGGGATGTCTTATGCTAAAATTATGAGCTATTAAATAAAGAACTAATATTTTGGAGTGTTAGTGTGCATGCTAAGGAAAGAACCAACGGATGCCATTACATTAATTACTTTACTATTCACACAAGACATTTTCTCAAACTAAATATGAGCAAAAAGGTATTTTAATCTTTCAACCATTCTCTTCTATGAGATGTGTTTATCATCCTTAGTTTGATATTCATCATTAACCTATTTTATGACTAGCTGAGAATTACTAGTCAATAACTAACGAGTGTGTGACGTTCTATCAAATTTTGATCTTGAAGCCTGAAAGAAAAACTTCATATTCAACAATGTTATTGATGTAGGGATGATTTGAAATTCCTTTGGTATAAGGTCACCTTGTGGTGTAAGGAACAAGATTCCTCCCATTGAGCCATGGGTAGTGAAGGAACCATCATAGTAGAGCTTCCATTTGGATGATTCTTCAAGAATGATAATGGATTCATCTAGGAAGTTGAAGTTCAAAGGGGGTATCTGTAAGTGATGTTTCAACCAACTGACCTAGTACTACTTGTCCCTTGATTTCCTTTTGATAAACATATTTAATAATGAACTCACTATGCAACATAACCCACTTATCCATTCTCCTTGTTAGAGATGGTTTGAAAAAATATTTGAGAGGGTCAATTTTGGTAGTAAGCTTAGTTTAATGATTGAGCATGTAGTGCCTTAATTTATATGATTAAAAACCATATCTAAACATGCCTATTCCATAGATGTGAATTTAACTAAACATATCCAACTAATATTTTTTTGATACAACAAATAGCCATTTCTCTTCCTTGATCATTGTACTATGCTAAGAGGGCTCCCAAAGTAACTTGTGTAGCTAAAATATAAAGAATCAATGGCTTATTTGGGATAGTCCATGCATTAGAACCAGTGGATTGGTGAGATATTATTTTAGATATTTGAAGGCATGTTGAAATGGATCATCCTAATGAAAATTTATATTCTTCTTTATAAAAAGCAAGAGTGGTTGGAATTTATCTACAACCTAAGTAATGAATTTGTGTATGGCATGAAGCTTTACATATAGACTATGAATTTGTTTAAGATTATGTGGTGAAGGCATATCTGTAATTTCTTTAACTTTGATAGGGTTTGTTTCTATACCTTTTCTAGAAATTATGAAGCCTAGTAGCCTACCTAACATGATGCTAAATATGCACTTCTTAGGATTGAGAAAATATAATTATTTTCCCTTAGCCTTTGAAAATGCATTATAGTATTTTAGGATGCTCTGATCTAGCTTTCAAATTTCCTAATAAGTCATCCAAAATATCATGAAGCATGTCATGAAAGATTATTTTAATTTCTCATTGATAGGTTACTCCAAAATTGTTCAAACAAAAAGGCATAACTCAATAGTATAATATAGTCCAAGGAGTGATAAAAGCTATTTTTTGTTTATCTTCAAGTATAATTTGGATCTAATTATAGCTAGATAATCCATCTGTGAGCACTAAAATTTTATGTCCTATAGTGATGCTAACTATCATACTAGCCAAGGGAAACTCATCCTTGGGACATGCTTTGTTAAGATCTCTAAATTTTGTACATATATGAATTCATTTACACTTCTTATTGATACAAACAATTTTGGATGTACCAAGATGGAATAATCAACAGGCTACATGAATCTAACTTCCTAGAGATTTTGTAATTCTTGTTTGAATAGGAGAGTGATTTGAGAATGTATCTTTATTAAATTTTTCTTCATAGTTTCATCATATGGATGTAGAAAAATATTATGCACTACTAATGATGGATCTAATCCAAGCATGTCAAAATATGACTAGGCACAAATGTTTATTGACTATTTAAGAAGAGTATAAACAATTTATTTCTCCATAAGAGTTAAAGTGGTAGCTATTTTGGTGATTTTTTTATCTTCTTCTATATCAATATTAATTTATTTAGTTTTCTTAACCATTGATATCAACCTATCTTGTAAGTGCATAGGTGTAGATGGAAGGTTGAACTCCTCATCCATTAACACCCTAAAAGAGTTTTCACCAATGGACATGTCCTATTTTTCTTGAATTTCACTCTTTTGCTTTCTTTTTATTTTTTGATATGGTTGGACTAATTAGCTCCTCTTGTTCCCCAAAGTATGCACATGTGTTTAAATTTACCTCAAATAATTTCTTGTGATCCCTTAATCGAATTTTATCTTGAAGTCCCATAAATATTACAAGAGCTTCCTAGGTAAATGCAAGAAGATGAGTCCACTTCTAGTGGAAGTTTCAGACTTAGAAAATACTCGAAATCGGGCAAAACGAAACAAGATCCTGTTATTTAGCAAATGGGATCCCATTTCGCTTCGAGACCCTGAGCCAAAAATGGGATCCCATTTTCTAGAACAAGATCATGTTTCATAAAGGGTTAAAATTAAAAAAAAAAAAAAACAAATGGGATCCCATTTCTAAAAGAAACAATTTTTGGTTTATTTTTTCTATGGGTTTCGGGTTGGAAGAAAGGTTTGGGGATCCAACCCTTAGCTTTGGACCTGCTTTAACTTTCAACTTGAAGGTCATGTCAGTGTTAGTAGAAAAGAGTGACTTTGGACATATGTCTGAAGATGCTTTTTGTATATTTTTTTGACGAAATTAAAACCCATTATAGATGAGATTGTGTAGATTCTAAATATGTAATTTTTTTTATAATAGGATTATTTTTTCTATTTTTCAAATAATTTTTTATGAAACTGGTCCATAAACTTGAAATATTAGTGCTTTTTAGTATTTTAATAAATTTTTATTAAAATATTTTTTTGAAAAAAATTTATACGTCCACATTTTTCAGACAATTATTTTCAATTTGAAAAAAAATCAAATAATGATAAGATTTAGTCATCTTATGCATGACGTACACGCGGATTTTTCAAAACAACAAATATGGCCAATAAAAAATTAACAAAAAAATATTACAAAAATATTACAAAAAAATATTGTTCACATTCTTCAGTGTGTTACAAATCTTTTCCCAAAAATATTAAGAAAAATTAAATTATTTAGGTCAAAATATGGATGGCATACACGTGCATGGTATGGTAAAAAAAGTGACTTTTAAACAGTGGTTTTTAGACATGCCTATTGAAAATAAATTTGTATCATCTGGGTATTAAAATAAATTGCATATTTGGAAACTTGACTCAGAGTAATACATTTCATATTACTGACTTTTTTTAAGATTCAATCTCTAAGTGCTTAAAATTTTTAGGTCAAATTGAATCACACAAATTCTGAAAATCAGGGAAAGCACTTCCACTTTTGGGCCAAAAAGTTGTCTCAACTTCTTGCACACACCCTCCTCATTTTCAAATGTGTACCTAATGATATGCTTTCTTGTTGGTCCCAATTAATAAATTTGTGGCATTTAAGATCCAAGTGGATAGTAAGGATGGTGTTGTTAAAAAAAGGATTAGTTATGACAAGGTATTCGTAGGGGTCATGGATGCACTTTGTTTCAACATGTTTGATATTGGAAGAAGCATTCTTAACAAAATTATATGTATCATTGGCATAATTAGATTTCTCATCACAACTTGAACATATCCTAGTCCCAAATTTTTTGTATTCTTATGTATATGCATAGGTTCTAGAATACCTTGTTCATAAAGTCTAATGAATTTTCCTTTGTAGTTCATGATTTTATGTATCCTATTGGCTAAATGATATTCATTCTTTTCAAAATAAGGTGCAAATGTGTCTTCTTCACAAAGCTATGATCCCTTTAAATATTATATATTTTCATCTATTGGGAGCCTATGTTGTATGAAGGTAGTTGAGCCATACTATATTGAGATCTTTGCTTGCTTTAGATTGTTACTAGGCATACCAAAAAAAATAGGAGAGAGGAAGCTTTCCTACATTTGCATCTTGGATCTTATATTCTCCATAACCTTTTTTAACAATATTTATGTGGGATTTAGGATGTCATGTTGTAGATGTGGATGCATGTCTAGTTGGATTTATGCACAAAGTGTTTGTGATTTAAGGTACCATTGAAAAAGGGGAAATGATTAATAATTTTTTAATAGTGACTTTTCAACATATTTATATTGAAAGGGATGGAGATCAACAAATAGAGCTGCTTCCTCTTCTAAGTGTGGGAATTTTATGCATTAAAATGGAAGGTAGAGGGTACAACTTGCTTTACATGGGCCCGTAAACTACCTAGGAGGATAATGTAAGGAATATCAAGATTAATGATGTGTAAGAAGGTTTGTTGTATGGCATGATCCACTTCAAGTGATAGATGTATTTTTCAAATAGACTCTTATTTTGAATTTCCATAAGATTTGATGGTGATTATTTTAGGATTCAAAGATTCTTCTAAGTATCCAAGATGGTAAATCAACTTTAAATTTCAAATATTTAGACTAGCACACTTTTAACCTTATATGTTTGGTGATAATCACTTCAATGTATAGAGGAAGGTCGTAGGATGGAAATAAAGAAGGAATATAACTTCTATTGCACTTCTATATTATTTTTTTGTGCACAAGAGAGCAACAATTATTTATTTCTTGCCACTCCAAGTGATACACTGCACCAAACTTAAAGATAGGTAGAAGTAGATTTCCTATCAATAGAATTACTGGCACAATCAACCATCACAATAACTAGATAATTTAAATTTTTTGGTGCAAGTATAATAAATACCTTAATTATGTGTACTTTTGATATATCTTAGAATCATTTTTGTCATTTTCCAATGATCAAGATATGGATATTACATAAATATAGAAGCAATGCCTCTAGTATAGGTAATATCTAGTCTAGTTATAATAAGGTAGATTATACTTCTTATTACCTGTCTAGAAAAGGTAGGATTGACTTTCTTAGTTGAAGGTTTATGATCAAGTTTTTATTCCTACTTTAATAGGTATGGCTTCTAGTTTGTAATCAATTATATTGAAATTTTAAAGTAGATCATGTGCATATTTGACTTGAAATACCACACTAGAGTTTTAGTATTGGAATATGGTCATCCCTAAGAAGTAGTGAAGAAGGCCTATGTAGGACATTTTGAATTATTATTTTAACTTGATTTTATAATTTATGGATTAAGGAGTTTAGAATGTTTGTAATGAGTAAGTCATCAAAATAAAGCACAAGCATTACTTTATGATTACATAGGTCTTCTAGTGAATGACACACATATCCCATGCTATGCAATCACCCATTGGTCATTGTTATATAACTTGTATACTTCAAATACAATCCAAAATTATGATCATGCATTTCAAACTATATGATTATCCTCTCCTCATGTACCAAGCACAATGGGAAACAACATAATTATCAAAATCATGAATTCCCAAGGATTTATAAGCTCTTGAAGTTGAATAAAATTTGTCCTTAAGGGGAGACAATCAACAATTTTAGTTCATTTACCAATCCTCAAGGTTCTATACAAGACCAAGGTACATGACAATTAATCAATAAATTTATTGGAGTTTGTAGTTCTCATTCACAAAGTAGTATCATGACTTGAAATCTACCTTTTTTATTCTTCATTTCTATACAAAACATGATTCCAATTCCTTCTAGAAGCATAGGTTTAACATCAACATTGGTATTTAGACTAAAAAATATTACACATAACAATGCACTCTATTGACATAGATAACATATTATATTTCACAATGGTGAGCTTGGTGGGATAACCTAATAGTTGACATGAGCATCTCCATTCTAATTTGTAACAAATTTTCTCTAAAAATCACCAAGAGTCTTGATGATCAAAATTGGAATGCATGTATTGTTGGAGAATTCCAAGATACAAGGGCATGAAACAACTTCCACAAGTGAATAAAATATGCAGTTGATAGTATGTCTATCAAATACAAAATGAAGAGTGTATGATACAATGATCAAGCCTTGCATATGTTGGCAAGGATGAGAAGGTGAGAAGGTAGGAGTGAAACTTTGACTACTCCTCCAAAGATGGGACACTTGTGAGCTCACTTGATAAGTGGGTGAGCAAGTGACAAGTGTACATGCAAAAGGTGTTTCAAGTTATGAGAACACATGTCTCAATGCTATGGAGTGAGACAAAAGAAAAAGAAGCCTAAGTAAACTTAAGCTATGTGTGAATAGGTCAATCCTAGAAAGGTGATATCCTATCTAGATGGATAAAGACACTATTTACACTAGCATATATTCCAATATGAATAAGAGGTGCCTAATATATAAATGTTTAGGAATTTCAAGTTCCTACCTATTTAGAAACTTTACCTTATAATTTACTTTTTTTGTGGGAAAAATTTATGACCAACTTTAATCCACGTTTCTAGGTTATTTGAGCAAATTAAGCATGCAACTATTATGTTTTCCACTGCAAACTATAAACTCAAACAAATCATGTCTTTATTGGAAACAACAACCATCATGTGGCTACAAATCCAAATTTTAAATTCACTGATGCATCCCGCCATAAAATACTCAAATGAATACATAAATAAGAAGGAAAAATAAAACATAATGCATGCTTATAGCATTAAGCACAATGCGGGTGCAATACAATAGGGATAAACACTTGCAACTACATCCACAACAACTTAGAAACATTATGAAAAAATAATAATAGGTAGTATTAGTTATTTTCCTTGAGTGACAAGTGAAAAAGATTGTAGCCACCAATTGTAGAATGATCGCATAACAAATAGATGCAAGTGCAAAACTTATTGACACTAAAATGAATGTTCAATTGTCATTACAAACTAGAAAATATATTTGAAATAAATTTTTAGACCAACTACAAAGTAGCCACGACCATATGAAAACTCCTAATTTCATTCACATCAAATGTCATGAAAAATATTTGAAAAAAGCTCAAATTAGATGACTTAAAACAATTCAATTCCAGAACTCAATAAATGCATTGATAAGAAAGACAACATCTAGTTCACTATGATACCATAAATAGGTCATTGTTAATTCCTAACATCAAAAGTATTTAATGGTTTAATTTGCAATCACGCCTTCTAGATATATCAAAAGTTACTTATAGCTTCCATTTGTTTTGTTGATAAAAAATAAGTGCACTATTTTTATCTCATTGTTGCAAAGAAAAACTAAAATTTGAAAACACCATATTCTCTCTTGATTAACCTATTACTAAATTGCATAACACATCTCCCACTCATAATCATGTGAATGAGACCTTTCCATTGACTATCTACTTTCAAGGTGTTCTTTTAAGAATGAAATTTCCTAAAGTTGCAAAAATTTCCTCTCAAACATATTGTACGAGATGGTGTACATGCACTCCAAGATCTATGGGATGAATCTACACCTTACATGTTTCACTATAATTTTATTTTTCAAGTCAAAAAATATTAAAGTGATAATTCCTACAACCTTCCATGGTGTATGAAGTTTGAACAAGAAACTTCTAGAAGATTGATGCCTATAAAATACTCTTCATAAAGCATCTCTCATGAATATTAAATACTATCATGAAAATAAAAAGCATGTCTTGATATGTACTTGCAATTGGGCCCAAAGCCTAAATAAACATATTGATTAATTCAACCTATAATTCATGGCTTCTAAGTTTCCCAGAGATAAACAACAAAATGTATAGGTAAAAAAATGATATTAGTAAGAAAAAAGTATATGGTAAAAATATATTATTTTGCATAGCATTAATGAGAAAAGCCTTTGACTACATCTAGATTATCAAACCTACATAGTCCTTGGGACTGTAAAGGAGGGGGACCGACCACACCAAGGCTCTAGGTCACAGAGAGCCGAGAGTAGAAGGCTGCCCTAATCTACCTCAAGTTGGACAAGTGTTTTATGCTAGGGATAGAGAATGAAGAGCACTCTCAGTGCTTCTACCACTCTGCTAACTCAAGAGTTTTAATGGGGCTAAACGAATAGGTTTTTGGAGTCCTAGTCGCAACTATGTCAACTCTCTACTAGAGGACATCAGTGCACAATAGGGATGACAACACGACGTGCTGGCATTTCATAGATGCGCTATCTTCCATACAGATAGACAGTGAAAAATTACAAGCAAGGACTACTAGAAGCCTACTGACAGTCTAGTGTATGAGCTTTAAAGTGATGACTAAAACGATAAATAACAGAATGACTGAAATAACAAGAGAGATGGTATGAAAATGATAAGAACAAAAGTGATGAAGATTCAACTCACAATAAGTCCAGTTCTCCTGCAAGCTCCACATGAATAAGTACCTACACACAACAAAGCGGGGAAAAATGTTGGGGCTATTTCGTGGATTGCCACAGTCAAACCCATGTTTTGGTGTTTCCACCTCAATGGACAACCAAATAGATAAAGAAATGGAAATGAGATAATGAAAGTATGCTAGGAATGAGAATACTGAACACTACAAGAAACACTATGCTACTTAAATCCAACAACGTAATAGTAAGCAAAGCAATATCACCCTCGACCAAAGGCACTCAAGGCCAATGAGAGAGGAATGGAAGTCTACAACCATGGAAAAGTCGACGTGGCCGCAACAACGCCGAAGGAAGTCTCGCAAGACACCAAGTTGCAGCTTTTGTGGTAGATGTAAAGAATGTCGTGATGTTGGAGTACTGAAGCCAATAGTGCAACAAGTAGCTCGAGAGTATGAGAATATGAGAATTTCCTTAAAAAATGTCCCAAGTGTGTAGAGTGTGAAGAAGATGGAATGAGAACGAAGAATAGCCATTTCAAGGTGAGTTTGAGAGGGAAAGAGTCGTTCAAAGGTCGATAGGCAGGTGAAGATGCGTTACACTTTGGCCCCAATGGCGAACGTAACGCCTCTGTAGATTCTAGAGGTAGGAATCTTGTTAGGAAGACATGTTGTGCAGACATCTATGCGTTGTGTTTGTGTCCCCAATAGAAATTCCCTCACCGACACTAAAAATAAGAGCCAAGTGGATGGAGTTTAGATGGGTGATGTGGAATTACATGGTTGGGTTTTATTTTTCTAAGGTGAAGGATGTAAAAGGGGAATTTGCAAGGGGGTGTAAATTCACTCCTATACAAGGACATATATGGTCCATGAAACACAAATTTTCTTAGAGAATATTTCATCAATTTTACTTGCAAAGAATAGTGAATCTTGTAAGACTTGAAATTAATAGAGCCAACATGATTTTCAACCAAAAAAAAAAATGAATACAATTCATAAAATAATGTAGTTTTTGTTTAGCTTGCCAATAACTATCACTTGTTTTATCTCTCATAAACCTAGTGGCAACCATGCTAAGTGTAAGGAAATTTTGTTACATATGGCACACAAAACATACACTAGCATCCAAGAAAAATAAGCAACCTACACCTTTTCATCTCAAAAACACAAGCTTGATCTTTGTCCCAATCTTTTAAATCCAAACATATGTTGGGATGTCTCAACCTTGCATTCCTAGTGTTTATATTCAATAATTCATTTGTATTTTCTATTTCATCTTTAGTGCTTTTGTTCTCACTTGGAATTTGGAAAATATGGCTTCCCATTTATGAAGTGGCACTACTTTGGTATTTAGTGATTTTTCCTTCACGTGAAGAAGTTGGTGTCCCACATTGAGGTGGCATATTTGGCCACGTGTCCACAGTTTGGAAGGTGTGTAAAAGCATCTTAACTCATCATTATGGAAGTTACTTACAATAGATTCTAATGAGACATAAGAGCATGTAAGTGGGAGGTTACATTGGAATCTTGACCAATATTGACATGTTTGTGAAAGAAAATTTGCAACCATATAAGACTATTTCCACATAATCCCAAAAGATAAAATCATGCAAACAAGTATTCAGAATCAATATGTAAAAGAATAGACAAACATACTATTAGGATTACACAAGATAAACCTTGGGAAAACTCTCAAGAGGGAAAAAATCAGCCTTTAAAAGAATTTGTACTCAATTTATTATCTCATAAAAAATATTACAATACATCTAAAGAGTCTTCATGAATACCTCTAAAGCATCAATCTCTCTACATGCACTCCTTGTGAACAAGTAAATGAGGATCATATAACCACACATCCCAATCCATGCTTTTTCTCCTTATATGTGTAACCTACAAGAGATGCTCAAACTAGCCAAGCCCAACAACTATTCATGTGCTCGCTATTATAGAAATAAGATTGCACAAAACTACCAAGTGGTATCACATAAACCATGGGACTAATTTCATGAGCTTACAAAATATTTCTCCCCTCATTTACTTTTTGCTACTAATTTTTTCAATTTTAAATATTTTCCCAATTTGCAAACCCACATTAAATATTTATCTCAATGTTACATATAACAAATAAAGTGGCCCCAAGAATGTTTAACACATGTGATGCATGCATCCTTAGATCCTCTAGGTGCACCACAAATAATATTAATTTTACATTATAACATTATGCAAGGTGAACAACACACCTTTTCAAATAGTTTGAACAATTGTGTGGAGTTGTTGTCACCAAAGTGTGCACCCTTTGCTGAGTTGATAAAAACACTCAACCACCTAATGAAACATGTAATGATCTCCCTGAGTGTGGGTTCAGATTGTGGAGATCAACCTCCAGAGAGGGCTGGTTCCCTTGGTAACATCACCTAATTGTTACATCCCTTTTATCTTGAACAGGATTATGACAATGAAATTATGATCGTTATGTTAGTTGTGATAAACTAATTTTCATGAGAATGTGAAATTGGGAAAATAATTTTTAATTTATATGTTGTAACTGCAAGTATGAATGATTTTCTTATATATGTGAAAAATGAATGTGTTGATGAGTTTATATTATATATATATATATGTCGAGAAAGGTCTAACCCTATTTCTTTGTCAAACGGTTGTAGGATTGCCAACACTCAAGGGAAAGAGAAATATCATCAAGGAGAGATCGTAGTTAATAAGGGATCAAAATATCGCCAAACCTTGAGTTGGTGTAAGATAGCTATATTGAAGTCGTAACCTTGGCGGTATATCACTTAATTAAATAATAAGAAAAAATAAGTTAACTTAAATAATATATATCATTGTTCTCCTCTTAAACGCATATTGTAATGTAAAATGAAATTAAATAATTATTTAAAACATTGCAATATCTTTTCAAAGTCATGAGTTTGTGAGGAGGCAAGATCCGTTTATGTTGTGAAGTTAACCTCTGCCACCCTAGCCTCTTTTCTTGGTTGAAATGGTCAAGAAGAAGCCATGCAAACTCATTTGGATAGTCTTGTTTTGTCTTGGCTTTCTTCACTCGAACATTCACCTCTGGGGAGCGAGCTTCCTCATCATTTTGGCATTCGCATTTGAATTCTTCTTGATTGGTATTCTCTGTCAGCTTGGGAAATCAATTTGTATTAATTTCATTCTCAAATTCACTTCTTTCGTAGCTCAAAATCCTCTCATTCTTTGTATCTTCTTTCTACTTGCTTGGTATCCTCAATCAGTATCCACATTCATTGGTCTTGTTTCTCATTTCCACTCTCTTTCTCTCCTCTCTTCCTGTCAGTGTTTATATCGGGTGGCATTCTTGGTTTAACTTACTGTCGAGCATATCATGGAAAGCAACACCATCTTGTTCAAGCTCCAATTTTAGGTGGAAATAATTTGATTTATGAAGTAAGTCGTCTTGAAACTCATCTGACTAGCAAAGAATCTTGGAGGCATTGTCGCCCTGTCTAGTTTGTTGGAGGGAAGTGTCTAAAGTTATATTGAGCTTCAGACCTGTAACCAGGCACGTGAGATAAGAATCTCTCTTCTTTCTTATTCATTATTTATGAATAGCTCAATAAAACTGATAGTGGTTTCGCCATGATCTGTAGTGCGAACATTTAAATCTTTCTCTGTGAATGTTATCTTGATATCAAATCTTGAATAATCTTTGTGTCATTCTGTCGAATTCTTTTTCCCTATTGGTTATGATTTTTTCGTGATGTTAGCCTTGCAACCGCTATGATCTTTGTATTCTTTTCTTCTTCTCTGTAAAATTTGAAGCCAATTCTTTACTTTGCATTTTAGTTTCAAACCTGGTTGGGACTTTGAACTTTAAATCTGGTGCCCTGTTGTGAGTTCTTAAACTTCTATCAAGATTTTACTACGTTCCTCTTCTCTCTGTATAATTTGAGACACATCATGCTCAGTTGTTTCCAATTCTTGAATCGGGTCTAACGCCTAATATTTTCTTATGTCTTTTAGAAGAAATTAAATAAGAAGATGTTAAGCTAAAGAACTCTTTCTTCGTCGATTAAAACTGTTATACTATCCCTTGAGTGTGTGAAATGAACCAATTGACCCTGAATGTGGGTCAAAATATGAGTTGAGTCAATATTTATATATATACTCAGATGTTAATGAAATAATGTCGAGAAAGGGTGAGAGTGCTGACAACACGAGATACGTGCTCCTTATTGATAAAATCCTTGGCCAAGGTTATGATACTTAGATTAAGCATTTTTTAGCTATCAAAAACAAGATATACCCCTATTCATAATGGTCTTTCTAGTTAGGAGTACCCTATAGTGAAGGATCGACTAGGTAGTATAGGTTCTTGAAACCAGGCTCAGATGGCATGATGGTATTTATGTGATCCTTTATTGATTACTCTCGTGAAGGGTCGGGTTTCTTCAGTTGAAGAAACACGAGAGACCAGTATGTCTTTGCTTGGGTGGAAAAGCCCTTGATGATATTTCTTTTTCCCATGAAGAAAGAGTCATGTTCAAGCATTCCAACATTCAGACTATACTTTCTCACAACTCTTTCTCTCTCTCTCTCTTAATTTTAGTTATATTTTCTTTATCATGTTTATTTCATAGCTGTAATAAATGCTCTTTTCATTTCGAAAGTAAAGAAAAAGTTAGTTATTAACCAATTGCGGATTTAGTTATATAAACAGTTAATTGTTTCTTTTTTAGCTGAAATTGAAAACTAGTAGTTAGTTGATGAATTGTTCTTGTAGTTATTGATCAATTTGTTTTTCTTTTCTATTTGTTATTGCAAAGGTAACTCTAGTAAGAAAATTAGTTAGTTACACTTTAGTTGAATCTAGTAGTTAGTGACCAATCTTAAATTGTAGATTAGATGAAGTGTTTCATATGGTATTAGAGCTACCAAGTTTGAAACTGAACCTCGGGGCTCATCATGCAAAACATAGAAAACTGAAACCAACCGTCAGTGTTTTTCTAGGATGAAGATGCGAAAAACACCCCAGAAGAAGGTTCGAGACCCTGTTTCTGTCCAACTATGGAAAATCAGACTTAGATATGATTATTCTAGCTGCTCTTTTCATTCTGATTTGGAAAGAATAGCTGAAGCTCTGAAGAGACTTCAGAAGGAAAGAAGAAAATGGACTACCTCTAGGAAGGAAACTGTTAAGTCTGCCATACTTGTTGAGATAAACAAAACCAACACTGAGAACCTTTCAGTTAACAAGACCAAACCAAAAACATCTGAAGAAGATCGAGTCCCAACTCTTGGATACAGGCTTATTCCATTTTCAGAGTTTAGTGATCAAGAGGAACCTATCACTGATAGTGAAAATGATTCCTAAATATTTTGAATTGAATCTATCACAGGAAGTGATAGTCATTTCGTAACCTTTTTGTATTGAATCTATATTTTGTAACATTTATGTATTGAATCTATCATAGGTAGTGATAGAAATTTTGCAAAATTTATATATTGAATCTATTATAGGAAGTGATAGTCATTTTGTAAATTTTTTTGAATTGAATCAATATCAAATTTTGTAAGCTATTTTGCTTGACGTCTATTAGTAATTGACTTGAATAAGAAAAAGATTGATTATTTATTTGCAATTGAAAACTTCTTTAACTTATGCTATGTAAACTATTGAATAAAATTAAAAACCAAGACTAATTAGAAACTACCAACATCTCCAGGAACTTCATTGGAATGGATAATTCCATAAATGGGTACAAAGGAGATCGGGATAACAACAATCCTATGGCTAAATTTGATCAGTTACTAATTCTGACGAATGAAAATCAGGCCCAATTGGTCAATCTTGAGAGGAAAGTAGAAGGGAAACCCGAGATGAGAGATGAAAGGTCTGAAACCCAAAGTGACAGACATGAGGAGAGTTCTAAAACCTCGAGCTTGGGAAATAAGAGAAGTTGTTTAGCCAGTGAACTAGCTAAGCATATGAAAAATATTAAACCCCCTTAGTTTGAGGGATTTGCTTCATGAGATGTCTCTGAGGCATGGCTAACTGAAATGGAGAAGTATTTTGAGATAAGGGATTACTCTAATAATTCCAAAGCAACATGGGTAGCCTACCAGTTGGTAGGAGAAGCTGCCACTTGGTGGGAAAATAAAAGGGCTGAATTGGGTCTAGTAGTAGCAGAAGTGACCTAGGATCATTTTGTGAGAATTTTTCATCAAAGATGGCTTCCACAGCTGTATTACAATCAAAAGATACTGGACTTCAAAAATCTCAGGCAGGGACCCTTAACTGTCAATGAGTATTGTGAGAAGTATACTAGACTCTTAAAATATGTTCCTCAATATCAGCAGGATGAAAACTTTTGTGTTTGAAAGTTCATATTGGGATTGAACAACTATATAGGGGGTCCAGTGGATGTTTTGGCACCTCGAACTATGGATGAAACTTATGAAAAAGCTATGCGGCAAGACTAGAGGTTGAAAAAGGATGATTCTGTGATAGGGCGAAAATACTTGTTAGAAAATGAGCAGCAAACAAGAGAGTGCAAATAACAACTACAAACACCCTACACCTCAAGATTGGCCTAGTTGGATTAAAAAAATAAATAAAACAACAAATAGAGTGGGTTCACCTTGTGTTGAATCGATCCTTTGGTTGGCCCTTCAATCCTTGATGTTGTATGCTCCTTTGATGGCAAGAAATGCAAGCTATGGGATGAGATGAGGATGGAAAAATAAGTGAAAATGGATGCAAATATGAGAATTTGGCTAAGTATGGCTAAAGAGAAAATTTTGCAAGAGTTTGGCTAGCATGAATGATCTCCCTAAAATGAGAGAAAAGAGGGGGTATTTATAGAGAATCCAAAATTCCCTAGAGAAATGGACGGTTGAGATTAAGCCAACAAAACCAAGATGTAAGGCTATGGTGAGTTGAGAACTCACAAGCCCTCACATATTGACATGTGGCATGTGAAGTGGCTCAAGAAGGATGATGTGTAAATGAGGTGGAAGGAGAGTACATGACATGGAGGTAGTACATAGTACCTTGGGATTTGGACAAGATCTCTTCATAAAGGAGGTCCTTGTCCCCATGTGGGTGAGAGGACATGTGAGGAATTAAAAATTCCTCAAATATCCACATGGGAATGAGAGAAAGAATTTAAAATTATTTGGAATGCATTGTGGGATTAAATGTGAATTAAAAATTCACATGGGGAAAGGGGTGCCTTCTCCAAAAGGAGAAAGCCTTTAATAGGGTTGACTTAGGACACACTCCATAAATAACATGGAGATTATGTTGACTTAATTAAGTGATTAAGGTTGTGCAAGTACTTGATTAGACAAATTGATGATAGATTAGAGGCAAGTGGGAGATTAAGAAGAGTTCACATGTGACTTGATGTGACAAGTCAAATATCACATGGGGAAGAGAAAAAATAATTTAATATTCTTTGGAAGGATAAAAGGAATTAAAAATTCTTTGAGAGGTTGATTAGGCTAGTTAATGAAGGATTTGAGGAGGGTTAGGTGGCTAAGAGAGATTAGAGGCCAACTTGCAAAAGTTGGAGGATGTGACACATCCTAATCAAGGATTAGACATGTGCACATCCTTAATGATGAGATTAGAAGATGGATTAGGATTAGATAAAAAATGATGGAGGATGTGACATATGAGGAATTAAATAAATGTCATATTTATTTAATTCATTTGATGAAAGGGGGGAGGTATTTAATTATTTAACTAGATACCTTGGGGATTAGAAGAAATTTAGAGGTATTAAATAAATAATAGTGATATTACTTAATTAATGCGGATAAGGGGATGTTTAGATGAAAAAGGATAAATTTGGATAAATTAAGTGTCCAAATTTAGGTGTCTACATTTTGCCCCTCTTTGAGATGGTGTTACAAAGTAGCATCATTTCAAAGAATATTAAAACATAGAACCTAGAAGAAGATGGTTAGATTGGGAAAAATGCCCCAGTCATTCAAAGGAATGACTAGGAAGGGGAAAAATGATGAAAATTAGGGATGAAGGATGCCCCCTCGAGAGGACATGTGGGTTCAAGAGAACATGGGTGTGCTCTCAAAATGGAGGAGATGATGCAAAGGGTATATGAGGAAGATGATGCAAAGGCGGCAGGAGATTGGGAGGGGAGAGTGATGAATGGATGGGGGTGATAGATGAGAGGATGGAGATGAAATGCAATCCAAATGCAATTTTCCATCATTAGGAGCACTGATTTTTGCTATAGCAGAAGACACGATACACCAAGGTATAAAGGACCAAGGTAAATTAGTGTCTAATGCATGAAACAAACACATCAAACCAGAAGGCTATCCCAACACCCCAAAGTTGTGATGACCTTGGTTGGGCTAGGTATTGGGATAACCACAAGTACACAAGGATTCCCTAGCGTAACACAAGACCTCAGGGATCTTGGTGGGTACTATGTGGGACAACTGAGAAGACAACAACAAAGAAAAGATCGAGATACGCCCCTATGTTGACTAGTCAAAGCACACCATGATATGATGGATCAAGGCAACCATGACAAGTGATGATAGGGAGCTCAAGTGATAAACAAAAGCCAAAAGCATCAAAAGATTGCAATCAATTTCAAACGTCCTTTGCCATAGGATCAAGGGGATGGATGTGATTGATGAGGTCTGTTAGGAAGGATGCATCTTGTTGAGACCGATGATGGATACTAAACTGAAAGATCGATATGACGCAGGATATTTGGAACCGATTGGATCTGTTGATACAAGTGAATCTTGTTTGTTAAGAACTAGCTAGATAATGGCATAGCACGCCACAAGATAGGAGATTGACACATCCTAGTGACCTAGGGGTTCGAGGGCCGATCAAAGATTAGCCTTGCCTACACGAAAGCGCAGAGCCCTCGCAACTCGATAAAAGGTTGACGACAAACCATGATGGAGACTTCGATGGATGAGAAAGATAGGATGGAGAAAAGGAGAAAAGTGGACAATGAAGACCGATGAGAGACAATAAAAGAGCAGATAGACAAATCCCCGGGGGTGGATCAAATGATCGACTTTGCCTACGTGAAAGCGCAGGGGCAACGTAGTTTGGTGAAAGACCAGCGATAGACAATGGATGAAGGATGATGAGATAACCCTAGATAAGGGGATAAGATGATGGGACCGAGACGATGAGACAAGATAGACCTATTGGATTGGATCGAAGGATGGTCACTACACAAAGCTCAAAACAAGAGAAGGAGGATGAAAGATTACTAGGAATGAGTAAACAAATGATTGAGAGGGATGAATGACTACTCAAAATGAGTAAACGACCGCTCACAATGGATGAATGATTCTTGGAATGAGAAGATGAAGGTTTGGAATAGATGAAAGATTACTCAGAACGAGTAAAGGATTGACCAGGATTGTTGAATGAGAGTTCAAAATGATAGGAGGTTTGAAATGGATGAATGTTTACTCGGAATGAGTAAATGGATGTTTGAGATGATAGATGAAGGTTCAAAATAGATGAATGTTTACTCGGAACGAGTGAACAGATGATTAGAATGGATGAATAGGAAAAAATTGAAGAAGATGGAGGGAGGGATCTTAAGATTTGTTTTGATATCCAAAGATCTTGACTGTAGATGGACTAAAGCTCAAATTAGGGTTTCAGTTAAGCTCAGATTGGGATTAGATTAAAGCTTAGATTAGGGTTGGATTGAAGCCTAGATTAGAATGATTGGAGGATGTGATGGGATTGATTCTATGCCAAGTTTTGGAGTTTAAGGGACGTAAGGTGTTGACCATCAGATTTTTCCAAATTTGAAAATTTTCAAAAATTGTCAAATTTTGCCATTTTAGGAAACTTCACGGTCATACGTTTGAGAGTTCAGTTTTTTCCCCAAAAATACCCAAAACTAAGATAGGTTGAATTTCCAACTAACATCCCAAATTTGAGACGTGCATTTTGAGTTATTGAAAAAAAGGATTTTTCAAAAACTGAAAAAAACACTAAATTGCGATTTTGAGGGTCAAGATGAAAGTTTGAGGCCCCGAAAATGTGGCGAAACAGAGTCCAATTGACTCAAGGTTTGTAGGGAATCCACATGCCACCTCATAATGCAACCACTCGTAAAATTTCAGCTTAAATGGACACCTGAGTCAAAAGTTATGGCCTCTGGAAGTTTCAGCATAAAAATCAATCATCAAAGATGAAGTGGGAGGATGACAAGATGGGTAAATTAGTCGGGTATGCCCCCAAAAAAAAGGGCTAAATAGCGGGTGGGAAAAAGAACTAGAGGAGCGGGGGACCCTTGCTTGGGTCCCATGGAAGAGCGGATCTGTCTGTGCCCGGGCAGGTTCGCCCACGGTCGGGTGGGTCCACTCGCAGACCCGGGGCGAGTCCGCCTGGGGGCTTGGGCAGATCCACTTGCGGCCGGGCGGGTCCGCCCGGGAGCTCAGCGGATCTGCTTGTGGACCTAGGCGGGTCTGCTTGGGGACCTGGATGGGTCCGCTCGGGCTCGGGTGGGTCCGCCCATGGACCAGGGCGGGTTTGCCTGAGTTCGGGAAAGGTCCGCCCATGGACTAGGTTGGGTCCGCTCGAGCTGGGACGGGTCTGCTCGGGGACCAGGGAGGCTCCGCCTGCGGGCCCGGGTGAGTTCGCCCATACCTAGGGCAGGGTCAGGGATCCGGGCAGACTGACAAAAGAGGAAAAGGATGAATGATGAGAAATGATAGGAGATTGACAAGATGTGCAAAAGAAGCAGAAGTGAAGACGATAAGATAGATGGCATTGGATTGTGTGGGGAGTAGCCTATAGCTAGATACCAATGACAAGGGATTATGAGATGGGATCAGGATAGAGGATGGGGGAAGGAAAATGATTGTTTGGATAGATTGGATAGAGGGATAAGGATTTGGATGAGGAAAAGTTTACCAGACGGATAGATGAAAAGGGATGCTATGATGGAAGGATAGGAAGATAAGGATGGGGAGACGGATATAAGGATTGTTTGGAGGGATAAAAGATAAGGAGGGGGAGATGGATATAAGGATTGTTTGGAGGGATAAAATATAAGGATGAGGAGATGGATGGAAGGGATTACTCTAATGGAATGAATGATGCCTCCAAGGACTATATCACAAAGGAAGAAGATGCCCCCACTCTAGATATGTCATATATAATGAGGTATGAGGGATGGAAGATGGGAAGATGAAGGAGATAACTGGAGGAGGATAGGATGGGCGACTAAGGGATACGATAGAGAATGTATGAAGGGAGATTTAGGGTAGCATGACAGGTGGATAAGGAAGGTAGATGAGTGCGAATGAGGATTAGGATAGTGTGCAGATGAGGGGAATGTATGCTAAGAGGTTCCCAAAGCATGTTTATATGTTTTCCCTTGTCGTTATCAAGATCACAAGGAGGATGGAAGGAGTGAGATAAATGAAATATGCCAAGCAGGATGTGTAAGATAGGCGGGGTGGAGGGGATGAATGAAGAGGACATATAGAAGGAAGATGGTTGCATAGCTAGAAGCATAGCAAGAAGCATAGCGGATGGAGGAAGTGCAGATCAAGGAGCTGCCCCCAAGTGCGGAAAAGGACAGATGAGGATTTACGCATGACGCCTGTTTTCTAGGTTTTCATCATGGTATTAATCCAAGGCGCTTGTTTGCCAAGTTTTCACCATTGGACAGATTATTTCTTCTTTTTTGGATTTTTGGATAGCAGGGGGATGAAAATGGATAAGGATAGGGATGCAGATAAGGGGATTTAGAATATACGCGATAAGGATATGGATGAAGGACTCAATCATCAAATTCCATACGAAGGATTAAGAGCCCATGTTTGAACCGACTGTTGGATGTGGGTATAGCCTTATTAGGATAAATGGATTATGCAAGAGGATGAATTAGAGGGATTTGATGGGGGAGATACGTGGGGTAATGGGTGGGATGTTGGAAAGTGTATGGATGGAATGATGGGGTGGATATGTGATGGGGAGATGTGTTCAAGACCAACATTGGCACATGTTTTGGTGGATGTGAAAATATAAGAGGATTAATGGATGGAGAATGTGGGGATAATGAATTTTGGGACATCAGGACCCAAAACAAAATTAGGATATGAAGGGGGTGTATGATTAGCTTTCGGATTAGCAACTTTGGATGTTGTTACAGATTTTTCTTTTGAAGGTATTGCGCCTTTTTTCTTTGGGATCCACATGGTTTTGATTTTTGCTTTGGTGGGCCTTTGCAGCCGATGGATTTGATTTTTCTTTTCTTCACCATGTCTTTTAGAGGGGACATGGGGAGCTTTAGATTCATGTGGATGTTTGGGTTTATGCATTTTTGGTTTAGCATCCAAAGTGGTTTTGATAGTGATGTGATGGGTGTGAGGAGATGGATGATGTGGAGCGATAGAGGTAAGATTATGAGGATTATATGTGGATGGAGGATGTGCAGGTATGTGCCTTTGTTGATCCTGATTAGGGGACATGAAAGTGGGATGTTTATGATGGGTGTCATGGATAGGTGTTGGATGGATGAAAGGATGAATAGGATGAGATGGAGGAGGTGATTTTAGGATATAGGGGCCTAGAATAGATGTAGGACTTGGAGGAAACATGTACAGAGTAGATGGAGGATGGGAGATGGTAGATGGAGGGATATAAGGACCCAAAATGGATGGAGCAGATGAAGGAGGAATATGGACGGTTGTTTTGAGGTGATACGATTGAGGAGGGATGGCAGTATATGATCTGGTGGAGCGATGGGAAGAGTCGAAATTTCTTTTAGAAAAGGCTTGTTGAGGATGTCTAGAGGTTGTACCAACATCTTTAGATTGTGAGTCTTGGGAAATAGGTCCAAGAACTTGCATGCAGATTTGTTCTTTGACTTGGATGGGCTCTAAAATACCTTGCTCATGAAGGCCTAGACCTTTTCCTTGATAGTTCATTTTCTTGAGCATGTGATCCATGATAGGATTTGTGTTATTCTGAAAACATGATGTGAGTCCATTATTAGGTGGAGGATGATGGGTGGTATATACACTGTGTTTTTCTTTTGCAAGGAGGCCACCATGGAAGAATGTGAGAGTACCAAGGGGATATGCAAGCAATGTGGGGATAACAGTTTTAGGCGATGATGGGGGATCCTGAGAGGGAGATGATGGGATAGCAACATTTGGATCGATGGTATCAAGAGAAGGATTAGGGGATATGATAGGATCTGGATTTGTGGTAGCGGGCTCATGCGATGGAGATGGAGATGGAGTGGTGGAATCTTGAATGACAAGGGGATCATGGAATTGAATGGATGGGGGACTGTGATCTTGAGATGGACTAGATGGGATGGTAGGATCTTGATCTAGAGAAGGGGATATGTTGGAATGATTTGGATCAGGATCTTGGAATGACTCCTCGTGTGTGAGAGGTATGATAATGGAGTCTTGGTGGGACTCTTCAAATGGGGAAGATGGAGGGATGGAGGATTCAAAACATTGATGGGAATGGATTTTAGTGACACTAGGAGTGGAAGAAGTGGATTGGATTAGGGTGTCGTCGATGGGTTTGACGGCTCTCGGAGTAAGAGGTGGGTGTTCAATGGATTTGGTAGATATGATGGTAGGAGATGGGGGCTTAGTGGATTCAGAGGATGTGATGGTTTCGACAGTTTGAGTGGTGCTAGGGGTGGTATCATCAATGATAGGTGTTGGGTGTAGAAGGGTCTCATTGCTAATGACCGTGGATGATGGGTTGAGACTGCGTGAGTCCACTACTTCAATGTGTGGAGTGGGAGATGTCTTCTTTGTTATAAGTCCTTGGAGAACTTCTGGAGTGAGAAACTTGAGTACTCTAGGCTGAGATGGCGTGGTAGGAGTGGATGAAGGATTATGGATTGGTGGGGGATTAGGACTAGGGATTGGGGGACTAGGATTAGATGGGGGAATGGGATTGGATGTAGGACTGGGAATAGATGAGGGATTTAGATTGGATGAAGGGTTAAGATAGGGGTATTGGAATGGTGAATTAGGACATGAGGATGCAGGTGGTGGATTGTAGTAAGGGTATTGGGATGGTGGATTAGGAAGGGAAGATTGAGATGGTGGATCAAGATAGGGAAATGCAGATGTTGGATTAGGATAAGTTGATATGGATGTAGGATTAAGATAGGAAGGTGTGAATGTAGGATTAGGGTGAGCAGATTGGTATGGAAGAGTAGGGTAGTGGGTACATGTGGATGAAGGATTGAGATAGGAGGATGTGGATGGGGGATTAGGATAGGGGTATTGTGATGACAAACTAGGATAAGAGGACGTGGGTGTTGGATAAGAGGATGATGTAGATGAAGGATATGATGGATGTGATGGATGTGATGGATATGATGGGTATCTCTTGTCAAATGTAGTATAAGGAGCATGATTAGGCATGGATGAAGACATAGCATGATAACTCAAAGGGGTGATTGGATTTTAGAAAGCAGGTGGGGAAAGCTTACTAGCAATGATAGTGTCAAGGGAATCTATGTAATATTCCTCTTGTTCAACAAGACTTTCGTTATCATTGTCGACGTAATTAGGGTTTCCCTTGACTACTATTGATGGAGGATAAGGATTCATGATGATGAAAGGATAAAGAGGATGGATCAAAGATTTTGGATGAAAACGGACTAAAGTTCAAATTGGGATTTAGGTCAAGCTCAAATCGGGATTGGATTAAAGCTCAGATTAGGATGACTGGATGATGTGATGGAATTGATTCTGACGATCGGATTTGATTATCAAAGGATGATTACGACACCGAATATGCTTCAAGATGGAAGTAGATTGATTGGGTCGAAGGTGATTGGATAGGGATGTGATTGGATTGGATTGGATACGATCAGTTGATGATTGATAAGATCGACTGATGAATGGGATAGGATGACAAAAGGGACTGTGAACCCCGTTCAAAGTCCACCCTAGGTGACGTAAGATGCTGATGGATCGAATTAAAGGATAAAAGGATAGTTGTGGCACCGAATCCACTTTGAGATTGAAAATGGATTCATTGGGCTGACGATAATGATTAACTTAGGACATATGACAATCCTAAGCAGATGTTGATGATGACGATAAGATCAGACACTTAGGTCAATTTGGATAATAACCTAAAACAAAGTTCAGAGGATTTGGATGGGGAAAACGATGATTTGATTGGAGAAATGGATGATAGAAATGGACAAACAACTGCTTAGAACGAGAGAAGGAGGTTCAGAATAGATGAAAGATTACTCAGAACGAGTAAATAGATGATCGAGAGGGATGAAGGACTACTCAAAATGAGTAAACGATTGATTAGGATTGTTGAACGATAGTTCAAAATGATTGAAGGAGGTTTGAAATGGATGGAAATTTACTCGAAACGAGTAAACGAATGATCGAAACGACATAACAAGAGTTCGAAATGGTGAAAGGAGGTTTGAAATAGATGAATTTTTACTCAGAATGAGTAAACGAATGATTGGAACGACATAACAAGAATTCAAAATGATGAAAGGGGGTTTGAAATGGATGAACGTTTACTCGGAATGGGTAAACAAATGATCGGAATGGCATAATGAAAATTCAAAATGATGAAAGGAGGTTTGAAATGGATGAATGTTTACTTGGGACGGGTAAATGAATGATCGAAATGGCATAACGAGAGTTTGAGATGATAGACGAAGGTTCAGACTAGATGAACGTTTACTCGGAACGGGGGAAACGAGTGATCGGAATGACGAAATGAGCACACAAAATGATGAAATGGGTGATAAAGCTAACCAGTTTAGGGTCAGGTCCACCCTTGCAGAGGGCAGGTTCGCCTGAGGAACAAAAGATGGTCAAATTTGGTCAAAACAGGTCTAAAAGGGCCGGGTCAAAGGTTAGGTCTGCCCCTAGATGGGTTAGGTCCGCCCCTGGAGGTCAGGTTCGCCTGTCCAGAGTTCAGGTCCGCTTGCGGGAGGGCAGGTCCACCTATGGAGCAAAAGTTGGTCAAAAATGGCTAAAACAGGCTCCAAAGGACTGGTTTATAGGTCAGGTCTGCCCCTGGAGGGCAGGTCCGCCTGCCGGGAGGTTTAAACTTGACTCTTGAAAAGATGACTAAGTTAAAGGACTCAAAACACAACAAACATCAATGAAAAGGATATGGCTGAGTCAATTATTCAGACAATCACTAGTTTCGCACAAGGAAGACAATTCAAACAACACAATCCTAAGTCTGGTAGAAAGGGTATGGCTAAAAAAGTCTTCTATTATAGGATGAACATGGTTGCTAAGGAGTCCTCAATGTACACCCGGTATGTGAGGCCCAAACTGTGAACACCAACCCGTTACAAGCATGAGTCGAGAATCTTAGCGAGATACTAAAGGCTCAGACCAACTCTTCACGTCATCCCGACGCTTCGCCAATTACAATGTGGTTGGATTGAGGTACAATTTTCGTTCTCCCTCCTTTATATACCCTGTCGATACGCGTGGTTGGAATCGTCCCTTGGGGTGATGAACTCCCCAAACAGGTCCGACTAAGAAAAACAAAAGAGGATGACTCAAAGGACTTGGTAAGCTACGATTTCTCGTCACCTAGGATCGCCAAATGACGCAAGGAGATTGGATACGTCAAATAGCTTACCAACAATCACCACAAACAAGGTTAATTGACACCCCTAGTTAAACTATGTGCCTAAGTTATGCAAAACATAAAAAAAAATTTGATAAATAACTAACCCTGCTAGGAAAATCGTTAGTGAGTCTCGTCCTTGTTCCTCGCCAAATGTCAATTAGATGTTTGCACAAACTCAAACAAAGCACGTTAGGGGGTTAGAAACACTTAAAATAACCAAAGAAACTACTAAAAGGAGGAACTTTCACCTTTTGGAAAAAAAATGTCTAGGGCAAATCCGCTTGCCTAGAGGGCAGGTCCACCTATTTGGAGGGCAGGTCCGCTTGTCTGGAGGGCAGGTCCTCCTGTCTGTAGGTCAGGTTTGCCCCTCTATGAAATTTTTGTAAAAAAACAATTTTTGGACCCTATGGAGGGCGGGTCTGCCCCTGGGCAAGGTCGGGTTCACCTATGGAGGGAAGGTCCACCTGTTGGTCAAGTCAGGTCCGCCCCTCTAGGTCAGGTTCGCCCCTGGGTGGTCGGGTTCGCCCCTCTGTAGGTTGGGTATGCCCCTCTATAGGTCGGGTCCACCCCTCTGCAACCAGCACCTACAAAAAGTGAAAAAACAACAAACGTGAAAGATAGAGACTCGTTTATGAGTCCCATCAGGCGTGTCAAAAATGTGATAGGGCGAAAATAATTGTTAGAAAACGAGCAACAAACAAAAGAGTGAAAATAACAACTACAAACACCCTACACCTCAAGATTGGCCTAGTTGGATTAAAAAACAAAATAAAACAACAAATAGAGTGGGTTCACCTTGTGTTGGATTGATCCTTTGGTTGGCCCTTCAATCGTCGATGTTGTATGCTCCTTTGATGGCAAGAAATGCAAGCTATGAGATGAGATGGGGATGGAAAAATAAGTGAAAATGGATGCAAATATGAGAATTTGGCTAAGTATGGTTAAAGAGAAAATTTTGCAAGAGTTTGGCTAACATGAATGATCTCCCTAAAATGAGAAAAAATAGGGGGTATTTATAGAGAATCCAAAATTCCCTAGAGAAATGGACAGTTGGGATTAAGCCAACAAAGCCAAGATGTAAGGCTATGGTGAGTTGAGAACTCACAAGCCTTCACATCTTGATATGTGGCATGTGAAGTGGCTCAAGAAGGATGATGTGTAAATGAGGTGGAAGGAGAGTACATGACATGGAGGTAGTACATAGTACCTTGGGATTTGGACAAGATCTCTTCATAAAGGAGGTCCTTGTCCCCATATGGGTGAGAGGACATGTGAGGAATTAAAAATTCCTCAAATATCCACATGGGAATGAGAGAGAATTTAATTTTTTTTGGAATGCATTGGGGGATTAAATGTGAATTAAAAATTCACATGGGGAAAGGGGTGCCTTCTCCAAAAGGAGAAAGCCTTTAATAGGGTTGACTTAGGACACACTCCATAAATAACATGGAGATTATGTTGACTTAATTAAGTGATTAAGGTTGTGCAAGTACTTGATTAGACAAATTGATGACAGATTAGAGGCAAGTGGGAGATTAAGAAGGGTTCACATGTGACTTGATTTGACAAGTCAAAAATCACACGGGGAAGAGAAAAAATAATTTAATATTCTTTGGAAGGATAAAAGGAATTAAAAATTCTTTGAGAGGTTGATTAGGCTAGTTAATGAAGGATTAGAGGAGGGTTAGGTGGTTAAGAGAGATTAGAGGCTAACTTGCAAAAGTTGGAGGATGTGTCACATCCTAATCAAGGATTAGGCATGTGCACATCCCTAATTATGAGATTAGAAGATGTATTAGGAGTAGATAAAAAATGATGGAGGATGTGATATATTAGGAATTAGATAAATGTCATATTTATTTAATTCATTTGATGAAAAGGGGGAGGTATTTAATTATTTAACTAGATACCTTGGGGATTAGAAGAAATTTAGAGGTATTAATTAAATAATAGTGATATTACTTAATTAATGCGGATAAGGGGGATGTTTAGATTGAACCAAATGGACTTTTAAGATATAAGGGCAAGATGTATGTACCAAACTCAATAGAATTAAGGAAGCTGATATGGAAGGAGGTACACACAACACCATACTTAGGTCATCCAGGAGTAACCAAAATGCTAGTCGATGTTAAACTGTTATATTTTTGGAAGTGAATGAAAAAGGATGCAACCAAGTTTGTTGCAGGATGTTTTGAAGGCCAGAAGGTTAAGGTGGAACATCAACAACCGACAGGATTGTTACAACCCCACAGTGTACTAGATTGGAAATGGAAAATCATCAGTATGGATTTTGTACAGGGTTTACCGATGACGAGGAGCAAAGATAATGCTATATTGGTAGTAGTGGATAGATTCACTAAAGTAGCACATTTCATACCTAGAAATTTGACAGATGGGGCTTTTGTGATTGCTCAGAAGTTTGTGCAAGAAATTTTCTGTCTTCATGGAGTTCAAGAAAAGATTATCTTTGACAGAGATGCTAGGATGACATCTTGGTTTTGGCAAACTCTATTTTCTGCTTTGGGAACTTAGCTAAATATTATTACAACCTATCATCCTAAAACAGATGGACAAATAGAAAGAGTAAACCAGATTTTGGAAGACCTAATGAGAATGTACTGCATGGACCAACAATACGAATGGGAAGAATATTTACCATTGGTAGAATTCACTTTTAACAATTCATATCAATTAGCTATCAAAATGGCACACTTTGAAGCACTGTACGGTAGGAAGTGCATAACACCTATTAGTTGGAACAAAATGGAGGACATGATCATTTTAGGACCCAAAATGCTTTAGGAAATGGAAGAACAGGTTAAAATAATCAGACAAAGGTTGAAGGAAGCTAATGATTGGAAAAAGAGCTATGTTGATGCAAAATGAACCCCCAGGTAGTTTGTGGTTGGAGAGAAAATCCTCTTGCAGGTAAAACCTCAGAAAAGCTCTATCAAATTTGGAAAAACCTCTAAACTAGCCTCAAGATATGTAGGACCTTTTGAAGTCTTGGAAGTTATCAATCCAGTAGCATACAAAATTGCTCTGCCTCCAACTCTCGCTAGATTGCACAATGTATTTGATGTCTCCTATCTTAAGAAGTCCTATGCAGACTTTGACCATATGATTGACTGGAATTCCTTACACGTGTGGGATCCTAGGGTGATCACAATAGAGCCACTCAGAGTGCTCGAGGTACGTAAGCTACGCTTACGTAAACGCAAGCTGGTACAATGTAAGGTCTAGTAGGACCAATACTCAGAGGAAAATGCCACATGGGAGGATTATGATGAAATCCTTCAGAAGTTTCCATATCTGTTTGTGAAAAATTAAGAACT
The DNA here is from genome assembly GCA_007258455.2 of Sequoia sempervirens. Taxonomy (NCBI): domain Eukaryota; kingdom Viridiplantae; phylum Streptophyta; class Pinopsida; order Cupressales; family Cupressaceae; genus Sequoia; species Sequoia sempervirens. The sequence goes on along the minus strand of VDFB02271358.1, from coordinate 325,547,894 downwards.
CTCTCTATATATTTATGATTTAGACCTAAATTTATAAATAAACAATCATCGGGGATGATGATTCTTAAGGGGAGAAGTATGTTACATCCCTTTTATCTTGAATAGGATTATGACAATGAAATTATGGTCGTTATGTTAGTTGTGATAAACTACTTTTCATGAGAATGTGAAATTGGGATTTTTTTTTAATTTATATGTTGTAACTGCAAGTATGAATGATTTTCTTATATATGTGAAAAATGAATGTGTTGATGAGTTTATATTTAAAATATATATATATGTCGAGAACGGTCTAACCCTATTTCTTTGTCAAGTGGTTGTAGGATCGCCAACACCCGAGGGAAAGAGAAATATCATCAAGGAGAGGTTGTGAAGGTAACCTCCGCCACCCTAGCCTCTTTTCTTGATTGAAACATTTAAGAAGAAGGCATGCAGACTCATTTGGATAGTCTTGTTTTGTCTTGGCTTTCTTCACTTGAACATTCACCTCTAGGGAGCAGGCTTCCTCATCATTTTGGCATTCATATTTGCATTCTTCTTAATTGGTATTCTTTGTTAGCTTGGGCAATCAATTTGTCTTGCTTTCATTCTCGAATTCACTTCTTCTGCAGCTCAAAATCCTCTCATTCTTTGTATCTGTTTTCTACTTGCTTGGTATCCTCAATCAGTATCCGCATTCGTTGGTCTTGTTCCTCATTTCCACTCTCTTTCTCTCCTCTCTTCCCGTCGACATTTATATCAGGTGGTATTCCTGGTTTAACTTACTATCGAGCATATCGTGGAAAGCAACACCATCTTGTTCGAGCTCTAGTTTTAGGTGGAAATAATTCAATTTTTGGAGTAAGTCGTCTTGAAACTCATCTGACCAACAAAGAATCTCAGAGGCATTGTCGCCCTGTCTAGTTCGTTGGAGGGAAGAGTCTGGAGTTATATCGAGCTTCATACCTGTAACCAGGCACATGAGATAAAAATCTCTCTTCTTGCTTATTCGTTATTTATGAATAGCTCAATAAAATCGATAGTGGTTTCGCCATGATCTGTAGTGCGAACATTTAAATCTTGCTTTGTGAATGTTATCTTGATATCGAATCTTGAATAATCTCTGTGTTGTTCTGTCGAATTCTTTTTCCCTATTGGTTATGATTTTTTCGTGATGTCGGCCTTGCAATTGCTATGCTCTTCGTATTCTTTTCTTCTTGTTTGTAAAATTTGAAGCCAACTCTTTACTTTGCATTTCAGTTTTGAACTTGGTTGGGACTTTGACATTTAAAATTTGGTGCCCTATTGTGAGTTCTTAAACTTCTATCAAGAGTTTACTGTGTTCCTCTTCTCTATATATAATTTGAGACACATCATGCTCAGTTGTTTCCAGTTCTTGAATCGGGTTTGACCCCTAAGCTTTTCTTATGTCTTTTAGAAGAAATTAAATAAGCAGATGTTAAGCTAAAGAACTCTTTGTCGATTAAAACTGTTATACTACCCCGTGAGTGTATGAAATGAACCAATTAGCCCTGAATGTGGGTCAAAATATGAGTCGAGCCAATATTTATATATATATACTCAAATGTTAATGAAATAATGTCGAGCAAGGGTGAGAGTGCTAACAACATGAGATACGCACTCCTTATTGATAAAATCCTTGGCCAAGGTTATGATGCTTAGATTAAGCATTTGTCAGCTATCAAGAACTAGATATACCCCTGGTCAAAATGGTCTTTCTTGTTAGGAGTACCCTCTAGTGAAGGATCGACCAGGTAGTATAGGTTCTTGACACCACGCTTAGATGGCATGATGGTATTTATGTGATCTTTTATTGATTACCCTCATGAAGGGTCGGGTTTCTTCAGTTGAAGAAACACGGGAGACTAGCAGGTCTTTGGTTGGGCAGAAAAGCCATTGATGATATTTCTTTTTCCCATGAAGACAGAGTCATGTTCAAGCATTCCAGCATTCAGACTGTACTTTCTCACAACTCTTTCTCTCTCTTAATTTCAGTTATATTTACTTTATCATGTTTATTTCATAGCTGTAATAAATGCTCTTTTCATTTCGAAAGTAAAGAAAAAGTTAGTTATTAACCAATTGTGGATTCGGTTATATAAACAGTTAATTGTTTCTTTTTCAGCTGAAATTGAAAATTAGTAGTTAGTTGATGAATTGTTCATGTAGTTGTTGATCAGTTTGTTTTTCTTTTCCGTTTGTTATTGCAAAGGTAACTCTTGTAAGAAAACTAGTTAGTTACACTTCAGCTGAATCTGGTAGTTAGTTGCCAATCTTAAACTGTAGATTAGATGGAGTGTTTCACTAATAAAACATATGCTACTACTTTGTTGAGGAAAAGAGTAAGGACTAACTTGAAAATGAAGCTACTTCTTTCCATGGTGATGCACCAAATGATTTTTCAAAGTTTATACTGCTGTTTGGACTCAAAATGATTAATAATCTAAACCTAACACATACACAATTTAGTACTTTGTATGTCTTTGCAAAAGTGTTTCATAACAAGACTTGGTATACTAAAAATAGTGTTTAGAAGGAGCTAAGAGCGCTATCACAAAATAAACTCTATTCCTAACTAGTTAACAAAAGCTATGACCTACAAAAATGCATACTTTCTATTCAAAGACAAGGAGAATAAGACAAAAATCAAGGGGAAAACAACATCACCACAAGATTACTTATCAACAATCTAAAAGATTTACACAATAAAACAACGATGAGAAGGTAAAAATAGCTTAATTTATTGATCAAAAGTGTTACATACAGCTGTGTACAAGCTTGAAAATGGAGTTACAATTGCTGTCCCAGCTTGAAAGAACTTGAAAAACCAGTTACAATACATGCCAAGAGAGAAAAGAACTAGAGAAAGAACTGCCCATAGGCTGCCTTTTATGCTGCTCAACAGTTGTAAGAGAATAGGAACATGTGCTTGAGAAAGAAGACAAGTGTTCACTTGAGTTAGCTAAGTCAAACGTCCTTTGGTCGTCCAAAACCTTTTCCCCTACTTTGTAGCCCCTAAAACTGCTCCAAAAAGGTGTTGGAGTGTTGAAAAAGTCTTCCCTTTACCTCCTCTACCATCAAGGCTTGACAAACAGCTCCTAAAAGCTTGCAACTGCTTAAAAACTGGGTCAAACTGCCTTATATCTTCTCCATTAGTTGGACAACACACTAACCATCCTAGATACTTGCAACTGCTGCACTACTCTCCAAACTACCTCTTCATGATGATAGGGCATGTGGAAATATTTTGAAATGATCAGAAACCTCCTAGAGAATGACACATGTTCATGTCCTAAAACTTCTTTAATGCTGATCTCAGTTTCTATTGCACAATAGACTGTCCTTTATACTCTTCTTGCCACTGTCATGATTGTCTTTTAACTCTGCTCGCCGCTTTGCACCTTAGTGCACAGTCAAGACACTCATCTAGGTACACAGCATATGTGTGTTTAGTAGCTTGCTCATTGGCACAATTTGCATCAACGGATGTAGTCAATAGACTTTCCATGATCCTAATGTCACTGTCATTAGATTCCATAACTAAACTTTCAACAATCAGGAGAATGCCTACTGCAGGTTCTAATGTTTTATTCCTTGTATTTATGTCATGCATTCAATGCTATATTTCAATGTGTCTGTTTGACAGCAATATCTTGCAATCTAACTTGACATCTCTTTGTAAGGTTGACCTTTGCTGAATGCTTCTGATAGATCTCTTTTGAGTTCATTGAACTGCTGCTGTTGTATTCTCTGCTCCTTTGATTCTATAATCTGCCCTTTGAAACCTATCAGATCTAGGGTTTATAGCTTGCATGGCTTGAAACCTTTGACAATGCATTGCTGACTTGTAGACTATTATTACACTGTTATGCATCTAATGTTGTTCTTACATCAATGTCAAGCATAACTTTTATTTGAAGAACACCATGTGGAGATGGAATATAAATAAAACAATACTGCCATAAGACCACCATCATGAAGACATGTAGCAGGATGCTCGTGACATATGTTTTCCAGGACTGTTTTCACAGAGGTGAATCAAACTCTAGCAGCAAGAAGCATTATGCCAGGATTGCTCTCATAGTTGCTTCCACCCTACAATAAGCACTGCCCTACCAACATTTACCAAACCTCAAGATTTTCCTTGGAGAACCATGGCTGCTCATTCCAACTGCCTTCATGACCTCTGTCCCTATTCACGTTAATGACTGTCTTCACATATAAGGCACTCATCATGAACTGTCCTCTTTCCACCATGCATTTATAACAGTCATGTACCTTACACCTGAACCTTTGTCACTTCATAAAAAACTGAGCTTATGCCGCCCCTCTGCCATAATGAATAACTGTCCTACAGGAATATGGTTGTTTCGTTAATGCAGTGTCCTTTTCATCCTGACATTGATGACTATCCAATGATGTCACTGTCATCTTGAGCTTCTCAATGTCAGTCTATTCAAGGTGACTGTGTTTTGACAGGGAGTGTCCGCTTGAACTGTGAACGGACCCCCCACCTTTTGTTGTCTTTGACAATGAAGAATCTTCCATTCCCTTTAAAGAAGATTTGGACAGTTTTGTGAGTTCAGAATGACTACCCAACTTGAATGCCATGAAATCAACAAGCAATGTACTTGTCTTTATCACTACATTTATAAGATATTGTTTTAATCATTGTGACTGTCCACATTCCTCTTCTCAGTTTTGACTACTAGCCTCAATCATCATCATAGACTATCAGTATCAAGAACACGATGCAAGTAGATTAATATCAGAAAAGTAGGAGCCTGAGCACCATCTCTTATCATTTGTTCATTTTCTCTATCCCATGCCATCACACCATTGTGCAGACTTATGATATCTGCCCCTTGCAAACATTTCACAAAGGTTGAGTGATCATTCTCAATCTACCTTTGGCATCCTCCAACTTAATGTCCTCCCTGACCTGTACCTTGTCTTTATCACTGGCATATAGCAAACAAGTCTGTAGTTCTCTTATTAACTGTCCTTTTTTAGTTCTTTGCCCATTTGCTTGAAAGGATCAACCACTGAGCAGACCGAGAAAGGACTCAAACTATCTTTTGTCATATGCATTGATTTCAATTGCTGAGGCCTTGAATACATCAAGGTATGATATAATATTTGCCAACACATTACAAGGCTCAGACCCTATTGTCCTCTTCCATATATCTCTTCAAGTTGAATTGAAGAACAAGCCAGTTATTCATCCTTCCACACCTTGACTGTCTTTATCTAGCTATGTCCTTAGTACATTTGACTATCTCCTGCACTGTACAGGATGAAGGAAAGCAAGGTTTTTTTGTGTTGCTCATGCTGTGAGAACTTTAGTTATTCACTGAACCTAACCAGTAGAACCTTCAAATACTCTGATTTGCATCGACTAGAGTCATATATGCTTCATACTGATGAATGTGATGGGCAACTCAGTTTGACACAACCACTACCATTATTACTGGTAGAATGGAATCAAGACTAGCAGTCCAAGACAATGCCTCTCCATGCAAAGCAGCAAACCCTATATAGTTGTCAAATCTGTGAGATATTAAGATAGGCCTCTCCCACTGCTGTATACATGATTACAATTTCAGAATTGGCACATTGTCACTGTGCTCCTTTTGTTTCATCTGTTTTGCCACAGTTCTTGAGTCCCACACCTGGGAAGAAGTATCTTTATGACTTAAAACCATGGTATTTGATTTTGCTCAAAAATCCACCTCTAATGCTACTACTGTCCCAGTCTTTCATACATAATGGGAATATAATGAGCCTTTGAAAGGACCTGAATCACAATTTTCATCAGATTCAATGGTTAAGTTCGCATGGGATCCAATGTGCAGTAAGTTGACCATCATACACAATGCCAGATTGGAGAAAACCCAAGAAAAGAACCATTACAACGTGCTTCACAATAAGAGCAATATGCAGTTATGTCTGGAGTATCCTCTATTCTTGTCCCTATTTCTATCCAGTGACGTAATAGCTGTTTGAAACCAGCCATGGCCACACATTTGCAATCTTTAGATGCATCCTTTGAACATTCCAAATGTGTTTCCACACCACAAACAACACAACAATATATGGAAACTGTCGGAAGCTATCACTGGCCCCAAAGGCTGGTCCTCTGGCATATGCATCTGAAACCTCAACATCAACACGTTCATACTCCTTGGCCTCCTCTAACCTTGATAAACCACTTTGAAATGACTGATTCTTCTCCACTTTCTGCTTGCACCATGGCTTGTGTATTATTAGGATCTTTCCAGAAAGCTGTCCGAACACAGTATGTAGAAGAGGTATCAAGCATTGTATATATTATGAAACCATTAAGCTCCTTCAGAATACCTACACTGCTTCGTGTCCATGCACCAAACCCATATGGATCATTACAATGACTGTGAGTCTGACACACCCTCATTCACAAGCCACATGCCATACAAATCTTGTACAAACTTTTATAAGAGCATTTTCTAGTGAGTGCATGAGAATGCACCATCAAGATGCAAACAATATGAAAGACAACGAGCACTTTTCCTTGTAGGTCAGTGATAAAGTTTCATAAGATAAACAAACCTGCCTTTCTCGTATCTCCCACATGCATGATTCTGGATTGAAGAACGATAATGACTCTTGGCACTTTTATGACCATTTCCACAACCTTGAAGGGTTCCAAACTACACCATAAATGCATTTGCCGCCATTGTAGCTTGCTGAACTTGTGGTGGAGAACCCTATGCTTCAAATCTTAATGGCTCGACCAAGTCTTAATTAAACTCAAACTTTGATTAACAAACTCCCTCCAAAGGCTCATGCAACGTGTGTTTTAACCAGGTCTAAATCTTTTAAAGGAAACACACTCAACTTTTCTCCTAAATCGGTGCTATTTGATGATCAAAGGACATTAATTCCTTATACCTCAATACTTAAGTCCATATTTTAAAATAAAAGATTAAAATTGGCTAACAGGAGTATCTTTGAATAGTTTGTACAAAGACAAATTGGGGTGCCCAAGTTTGGGTAGTCAAATATTCTTGTTTATGACATATGACAACATATAAGGAATATGCTAAAAATAGCCTAGAATACGAATACCAAAGGGGGCATCACAATTTGTGCCTTGAGCATTTGGGCATCATACCTCTCTCAGCCTTGCTAATGGTTTTCCAAACCAATGTGATGGTTTCTAGTTTGTTCTTCTCCTATAAATTGGTGCTTGGAGTTAAGAGGATGTGGTGGTTGTTTTGAATGTTATGTGTTACCGTTATGTTGCCAAAATTCAAAGGGATAAGCTGATGTATTGTAACTATTTTCAAGATTAATACAAGCTTAGGCTTTGTTGGGTGTGGAGTTTTTTCCACAAGAATTTCTTCACTTAAACATTGTGTTATGGTTTGCATTTTCGTTCATCATTTATTTACATTTCCATATGACCTATCATTGTTAATGAATTGGGATGCTCTAAAATTCAACATATCTTGTATTGTTTCACCCTGTTTTCAACAATCTATTCCAACAAAATTTTACACATATGAGCATAGGAACACTCTAATCAGAATGGATGCATCATCCAAAGTGGGATGACTAGGGATGTGAACATGAAAGCAAATCCATCCACCTTCAGATTTGTAAATAAAAGAGGATCATAATTTTGAGATTTTGCGCATCTGTGGTAGTCTTACAAAGCCCTGAGCCGAGCCAGCAACAGCATGTTTTGTTGCCTTGACTTGGTCATCTTGAATGAGGTTTACAGAAACCTGCAGAGCTTTCTACCTTTCTGTGTTTCTCCGTAGAACTTGTATAAGGCTCAAGCAATCTCAAGCCCACCTTGTTAATACATTATTAAAAATCTTAGGTTACATATTAAAACTTCATCTTCGTTTTCACTATTCACCTTTTTTTTAGCAGCAGCTTCTGTAAACCTCGAGCAATTTGTTTCATCTATCAAAAACCACAAACTCATTGAATCAATATCAATTTCCCTTTTTACGTATCTGCTAGGTGTAACATAGTGACCAGTCCATTGGTATTTAAAAGTTTGCAGCTTGTTCCAGCATTTTGAAAGGATTTGTAGGTTTGATTCATATGTTATTGATGTTATTTTGAATCGGAATCCATGAAAACCCAATTTATTTTGAAATGCAAGTTTTTCGAGCCAGAGGCTGAAATGGACGTAGTCAGTAGGAGTCCTAAAACTCAGCTTAAAACCATTTCTTATCTATGAATTTCAACTAATAATGTTTTCTGATGTTGCCCATTCATGATGAACTTCCACTGTAAATGGAAAATCCTACCGTTCTGGTCTACTGATTTTCATGTATTCTTTGAATGACTGAAATGACATCTGCTCACAAAGCCCACTCGGGTGTTCTAAATGGTACTACATAGAACCCAAAATTACAGCAGAAAACATTTGGGGGCTAGAAAACTTTTTCGCTGGAACATTATGTATAATAAATAGTTCACTCCTAGCTGTAACATACTTCCCATTCCGAACACAATGGTACTACTTCTGAAATGGCTTTCAGAGGCAACAAAACTTCTAGCTATTAAATATTCGACATGATTTTTCCACAATCCATGTAGTGTTATTAAGGATTGCTTATGAATTTATTGTGTATATTTTTTAGTTGACATCGGTTAAAAAATACACAAAATAAATCCAGAAACAATCTTAATAATATTAATTATTCACCAGTTAGTGAAAGCAATCAGCTCACTCTAAAAATTTAATAACTACAATGTATAACTTGCATGAAAAGCAATTAGATACCGAACGCATGGCAGAGGCAAAATCGATGAAACTCCTGTTGTTGATATAGTGCCTCCCAGAATGCAAAATGCTCACAGCCAAAACCTGGATGGTGAGCTCCTGCCTTCCTCAAATCCACTCTGGGCATATCCCAATATCATTGTGGTTAAAGCTCACATCTCTCCGAGGCGTCTGTTGAAATAGGCCGGGTGCTCATCAAGCTGGCCTGCTTGCACATACCCAGTGATCATGTTCGTTCAGGACACTGTATCTGGTTCAGGCATTTTGTCAAACACATGGCGGGTAACCTCTATAACCCTATATATTACATACATATCCACCAAACGCATTGGACACAAACAAATCTGATTTGAACCCAGTTCTTACCATCTCTCATTGGATTTCCATTCCTGCTGCATAAATACCGTACTCGCATAGGCTGCAAGAAAGCCAGACAACATGAATTGATTGGCTTTGACTCCTATTCTCTGCATTTGCTGCAACAACTCCAATACCTCATGAGTTGGTTCTTGCTTTGCACAACCTGCAAGCAAGACAGTCCATGAGTACTCATCTCGATCAGGCATTTTTTCAAACAGATTGCATGCATACCGCAGATTTTCGCACTAGATATACATCCCAAAAATCCTGTTTTCTAAAACTCTATCAGACACGAAACCACGTAGTCTGAAATGGGTATAGACAATTTTTTCCAATTACAAGGATTTCTTGTGAATGCAACACAATATCAGTGGTGGCATGCCATGTGTTTATGCTAATCACTAATGTTGAGGTATGTGGATTGGTCATAACTGGTGTTCTATTCTGTTCATTAAAGTCCTCGGTTTTGGATTGTTTTTTGGTGTTGCATTTTTATGTTCTCTTGTGACAAGCAAAACTGAGGATCCTGTGTTTCTTATAAATCGAGTCACTTACAGAATTATAGCATTCTTAATTATAACATAAAGAATACAAAAATAAACAACAAATATAGCTTTTCAATTGTCAGGACTGCCTGAAACAGCCATTAAAAAATTTCAAACTGGTATATTCAAGGAAATAACATTGTAAGAGTTTCCATATAAGCTTCCACGCAAGCACTCTGGTCTTCTGTGAAACCCATGCAAATTTTCAACATTCTCCAACTTGCAAAGTCCACGAGTTATTTATCAGCTTGTAAAAATAATTAGCAAAAGCTTTAACTTTTCTATATTAGATTTAGGTGATAATAATCATTAAGCCTAGTCATGAATAACGAGGCAATTTATGAATTCTAAACAAGTGTCATGTGTTGGGGAGTGAAGTCCTCTTGACCGTTCAACTCCCAATTTTTCCCGCTCTTTCTCTTGTCTCTTCGTTTCTTTGGAGACTTCAAGAGAATTTCCAATGGGTGTATAAACCAATGTATCTTGCTGCTGTAATGTACAAGAGAAAACAAAGTGTAATAAAATTGAGAAATCCCTGCTTTTCCCGTGGAAGTATCATTACGGTGAACCATGCAAATTTGTTCTGTGTGTGTGTCCATTTCTGCTCAGCTTAAATTTTGTTTGTGTTTTAAAATCTGTTCTTTTAATTAACAATTGCTATCATAGCGCTGTGGTGTTCGATCTTTTGGGCACAAGAGGTTCGAATTTGAGTGGGAGCAATGTTGTCTGATGAAGTAAAGATTGAAAGGTTCAATGGCCACAACTATCAACTGTGAAAATTTTTTATATCAGAAAGATTTGTGGCGACCATTACATGGTAAAGCAAAGAAACCATCAAGTATGGCAGACGAAAATTGAGACATTCTTGACAAAAAAAACATTGGGAGCCATCCGATTGTGTTTATCTCCAACAGTAGCGTTTAATATATCCAAAGCAACAACATGTGTTGATTTGATGAGTACATTTGATAAGCTGTATGAAAAGCTCTCAACATCTTGCAAGGTATTTTTGATGAAATAGTTGTTTAACATGAAAATGGCTGAAGGTAGTTTTGTTGCGAATCACTTGAATGATTTTAATACTGTTACGAGTCAATTATCTTCTCTAAAAGTAGTTTTTGATGATGAGATTCGGGCTCTTTTAATTTTGAGTTCTCTATCTAAAAGTTGGAATAGCTTGGTTGTGGCAGTTAGTAACTCAGTTTCTGGTTCAAATACATTAAAATTTGACAATGCTGGTGTAATTCTAAGCGAAGAAATGTGAAGGAAGAGCATCGGTGAGACTCCAACATTGGGTAATATTTTGAGTGTAGATGACAGGGGCAGATCAAAAGAAAGAGGGAAAAATCCAAGTGGTCGTGAGAAATCACAAGGAAGGTCAAAATCCAAAGGGAGAGAGACTGGTTGCTAGTATTGTGGCAAGCAAGGCCACATCAAAAAGAACTGTTGGTCTTTTAAGAAGGCTAAAAATCAGCCAAAAGAAGATGAAACTAATGCTATATGTGAGGATTTTGGTGTTCTTATTTTGACTTTAGAAGAAACATCAACAAATGTTTGGGTGTTTGATTCAGGAGCATCGTTTCATGCCACTCCGTGTAAGGAGTACTTCAAAAATTTGCAAAACGATGACTTTGGTAAGATTTTTCTTAGAAATAATGAATCTTGTGATGTTATTGGTAAAAGAGATATTTTGTTAAAGTTAACAAATTGAAATAGTTGGTTACTCCAAGATGTTAGATATATCCCTCAGCTTAAACAAAATTTGGTTTCAGCTGGACAATTGGCTTTTCAAGGATGTACAGTTTTTGATATAGGAAAAAATAGATTTTGAAGGGATCCGGAACCCTTTAACAAAAAAGAGCAAGGCTGCAGAAAAGACAACAAGCAGCCAGCAAAAAAGACCAACTCCAAAACAAGACCAATTAAGATTTACATTTAACATTTTTCTTGTGGGAGCGGAGAGTCATGTGGAAAGATGACCGAGAGGATTTATCTTTTTTGCCCTTAACTATGATCCATCCATCTTCCACTTGAGCCGCCTTACCGTGCCACGCCATCTCGCTACTTTCATGAAGATGAAAGCCAGTAGCCAAAGTATTAGGGGTCACATCTCGATTCCTTTGCACAGATAAATATTTTTCAAAAGAGCTACCAGAAAGGGAAGCCAAAGCACATTCCCCAGAAATGGCAATCGTTGACTCAATAGGGGTTGCCTTAGCGACCCTGCCATTTGAGGCAACCAGAGGGGGCAACCCAAGACCCAAAGATTCAGAAGCAGCCACCTCACGAACTTTAGGGTTTTCTACAAGACGTTCAGTTTCAGCAACCCCACCAGAAGAGACATCCGAAGGGGATACCTCACAAGCTTGAGATTATAAGGCAACCACCTCATAAAAGCTCCTATGTTGATCAACATTCTTCTCAACCGTATAATGTTGTTGAGAGGCACCTTTCCACCAAGAAGTTGAAGCATTTTTCTCGAAACCACATTGTGTACCTGTTTTAAAACATCTTCTACAACGGAAGGAAATCCCTTCATAGTCCAAGGATTGTATCCAAGAACCCTTTGAAGTTTTAATTAAAATTTCAGCAGGCAACCCTTTTGAAACATCCATTTCAACCAAAATTCGGGCAAAGGTGGAATGAAGAATGTTAGAAGTAGCAACATCTACCAACAAGAAATCACCTAGGGCATCACCCACTTCTTCCAAAAGGGGGTCAAACCATAAGTGGAGGGGAAGGTAAGGCAGCTGTACCCAAATCGGGATCTTGCTAAAAGTTTCAGAAGCAAGGTTGAAATCAGCATGGGGTGGCTTTAGAATAGTGGTTTACAATTTATATGAGGAAGGAAATTTCGCTTTTTTCCTTTTCCCCATATTCAATGGGTTCGACTGAACCCATATAACCTAAATAAAAAAAATCATATTTAAATGGGTTCGGTCGAACATAGGTTCGACCGAACCCCTTAAATATGACAAAAAACAAAAATTCTCTCATTTTCAACTGTCATTTTCACTTTCTAAATTTACTAGTCACTTTCCCTAGTGCGTGCGGCGAGCCGAGAGCGTGACAACGACCAAACAGACTTTTTCTTTCCGGCGAAAGAAAATTTAACTTTGTCTCTCCAAAGTTCATCATTCCGGCTTGCATATCGAGCACCAGGTATTTAAAATTCGAATTTTTTAGAGTTCAAAATGCATCTATTTGTTAAATTTCGAAACCCTAAATGCAAAGTTTTTCAAATTTGTTGAATCCAAATTGCATTTGTTTGAAATTTTTTAAAGCGTTTTCAACATACAGTATTTTGCTTCCCCATTTTGCATACATTTTTGTCTTGTGTAAATGAAACATGCCTTCCCATTTCAACAATCAAAGCTATGGATAAATAGATTTAATTTTAGTTACAAGAAAAATGTATAAATTATAAATTTATAACATAATTATGTACATGGGAAAATCCTCTTGGAAGAAAAATCCCACAACCAAAAACATGAACCAATTATATTATTTGATAATAATATCATTTACAATAAAATATTCATGTGCATACCCTTATAGTAGTATCATCAACATGTGAATATGGAGTAATTTCTAGTAGCATGATGATACCTACAAAATCATTATGCTTTCTCCATCTCAAGCACCCATAAATAGGAAAAATTTAAACCATAAAGAAAGTGTGGTTTAACCAAAGCCATGAGCCAAAATAATGACCTAAAAATGGCACCAAATTTGGCACAAATTTCAACATCATATTCCTTGACTTGGTTTATAGGATGTATTTAGCAAATGCTTTACATCTTGTCAAAAAAATTCAAATCCTCCTCCTCATAACCGACACTCCATTTTTGACATATTCAAACCCATTATTTAAGATGATCTTGATGATTTTCATAATTCTAATCAATATTCTAGTGTAACCCCCCTTTTTTATTCTCTTATGTGTCATATAACATTTCATAAGTAATTCCCATCTTACAATTTCATACAATGCTCTTACAACTTCTTAAATATATAAAAGGGACAACCCTAGTTCAATTAGGATTATTTAATTATTATCACCTACATCCATTCATTACATGTTATTAGTTTTTAGTTGCACACATTATTAGGAAATATGCATTGTCTAAGCAATTGGGGTATATTGCATGTTTGAGAGTGTTTTCCTTGATCTTTTATCTAGTTAAATTAATATCCTTTAAAATCTTGTTTTATGGAGTTTTCATCTTAACTCTAATATGACTAGCAAATAAAATGACGATTGAATCATTTTTTCATATAATAGCTAATGACAACCATATAAAGAGCCACATTAAAGAAGATGAAAAATAATGATCACTTGAGACTATGATTTAGATACATATGTTGGTAAACAAGATATTTTCCTAAATTGATAATTACGTATTGATGCACCTCTCCACCCTAAATATCCTCACTCATTGGCTAGTAATTTATATAATGTATTAGGTGGCTATCCTTAGGGAATTAATACTATTCATAATATTACCACTCTAATGGATTTTAATAATGTTGTACCCTCTATGCATCCATCTACCCTTCATCCTCTTATAATGATTCCTCCTATCATACTATAGTTACCACTTCCATGGGATCCACCACCCATGTCCCACCGCCTTTCTCTCCACTAGTATTTTTCTTATCTCCCATCCTTTTATATATGTTCACACCATTGTTACTACTAGCACTATCCTATACAGATATGTTCTTCATACCATTCCTCCTTATCCTATGAAAATCTAACCTTATAGTGTAACTTCTCCTTCCATTACCATGTCATTACCTTTCTAGACCTTCCCCTCTTTATACATTCTCCTTTTTATCCTACACTACTCCTACCACTAATATATCCCTATACCTTGGATATACTATTGAAGAAATTTAACTGACTTTCAATATCACAAAAATTAGACCCATATTTTTAAACGTAAAATGTGTATAATAAAGCACAATCCATGCTTCCTAATTCAACTTCACTAATATCTATTGAATGAACTTAGGTTCATTACAATAAGATAATCATATAGCCATAATTAGTTGTCAAGATAATGGTAAAGTTTTCAATAGCCATATTTATCCTTCCACATGCCACCATTAGACATACACATAAGATTCATGAACATCCATACCTATGAGCATCCAAATACAAGAAATATAACTATATATATCATGCACATCATCAACATACACATAAAATATCACACCCATCATCAACACAACTAATAGTTCCCATATCATATTATCTATGTTCTCATACAAATGTGTCTTCAAATACATCAAAGCACTCATGAGTAAATCCACTCTGTAGAGCATACACACAACTAAAAAGGTGCCCCTAAGGTATTTTTCTCCT
This sequence comes from Sequoia sempervirens, assembly GCA_007258455.2. Taxonomy (NCBI): domain Eukaryota; kingdom Viridiplantae; phylum Streptophyta; class Pinopsida; order Cupressales; family Cupressaceae; genus Sequoia; species Sequoia sempervirens. The sequence goes on along the minus strand of VDFB02271358.1, from coordinate 325,532,833 downwards.
ATAGCTATCCTCTTAGCCTATCCTTCTCTATGGATATGTTCCACTCATATCTACCACCCTGAGGTGATCCATGTCTCAATCCTTGTCAAGGTCACTCCTCCTCTCTACCTATATCCTTTCTCAATGAGCTAGATCTATCACTACTACTCCCCAAAACACCTACATTTAAATATTAAAAAAATGTTTAATAAATCATACAACATTGATTAAAACTAACTAAACAATGAAAGCATTTTAATATTATAACACCTTATGAATTATATTGAATGTCCCCAGCTTGAAATTTATAGCCATCGATGTCAATCACTTATTCATACTATAGCTTTGTTCTCCAAAACACCTACATTTATATAAAAGTGAATTTTTAAGAAAAATAATATTTAACCTACTTTTAACTCAACAATAATGGATGTATTTCTATCATAAACTCTTCATACTCATAACAAAATCATGGCCTAGGTAGAGTATAAAAAATGTTGTTTCCAACCTCATATGTAAATCTAGAGTTAGAGTGTCAAAATTGTTGAATTTCATCCTTTGTGCTATTAATTAGCTTCTTATCGACTCATGGAAGCCTACTGCTAAAAGCCCAAGTATGATTTTCAATAGGACTTTCTAATCATGATCTTATTGATAGTACTTTTGATAATGTTTTACGATTTAGGCTTAATTCAAGACAAGTTTACCTTAATAATTGAGCCTTTTTAATTATTTAATTTGTTACTAATGATGTTATTAGTCTATGAGCAACTCTTTTATCTTTTTCCTTACTATTATTTACAATAGAATTGAATGCATTAAAAAAAACTTTAACAACAATATTATTTCGATCAAACTTTTTGTTTACATGAATCTTTGAAATTTATTTAGTAAAGGTCTCATTTTGTACATCTTTAGTAATTGTATAAAAATTTGGAATATTTTGGTTAATACATCTTATTGGAAAACCATTCATTGAAATTTTTTGAAGCCCACAACCAAATGGTTTGTGATGACCTCTTGCCTTCAAGAATTTCTATTATGCTCATCAATTTCAAACCATTTTGGGGTTCTTGAATGTTTTTAAATTTTAACAAACTCATTACAAAAAGATGGATTTTGAATTTCTTTTTCTTCTTCACATTTAGGTTCTCTCTTCTTATGTAATTTGGAGACACATTGAGTTTCATTGGTTCATGTGAGCTATCAATTTAATCATTGTTATCAACAAGTCAATTATTGAGTGCAATTTCAATGTCATAGGGTTCATATCCACATTAGTCAAGAAATTGTTGATGTATTTCTTCTTCTTCTTCTTCTTCTATGATGCTACTCTTATCAATAGGTGTTCCATCAAATTTTACAATATTTTCACATTCATGTTCAACATTTTTATTTTCAATATTATTGTCACTTTCATTTTTTAAACATTTCATTATATTGAACATTAAAATATCCATTTTAAATGTCATTTAAGGGTAAATAAGGACTTTCATCTTCTTTCAATAATTAACATTAGAAATTAATACTTGGTTCATATTGTATACCCACCTCCCAATGGTCTTGGAATGGATACATTTAAATCTATTGCACTACCTTACTATGATCTTACAATAAGAATATGGCTAGAAAGAGATCTAGAATGGAAAAAAAATATGGATCCAAATAGAAAAAAAAAACTTGTTTTGGGTTTAGCACTTACTAATAACTTTTCTACAATGAGTGGTTGCTAAATTGTTGAAATAAAACTTAGAAGATTTGAACTTAATTGTGGTAGAGGATCTCAATTAAGAGATAGGCTACATTGGATGAAAGGATATAAGGGATACAAATTATTTTTTAGTTCTCTCGAACATATTTACATTCTCGAGAGTGGATAATATCTATCGTTGATCAAGAGAGGTAGTTCCATGACAACTCTAATGATATTAAATCTATTTTCCTCCAACATTACAAATAATTTTTAATTGATCTAGTTGAAGGAGATTCACGTCAAGATATAGTGAAAAGTTATGGGCATAACAATTATATATATTTTTAACATATATAATATGTATGGTTGGATTAGTGAGATATTTATAACAAGTATGCAATGAAGTCAAACTTTATTAGATTTGATTCTTAATAAATTAGTTTTAATCATTCAATTTATAGCTTTATGCAATCTATAAGTTTAAATAGTTTGATGGTATCTAAACTTTATACATATAAAAATATGATAAATGTTTGATTATTTTGCTTTCCAATCTATACCTTTTGATGTTCTTGGCTATATAATTGAAGTTCATTTATGTTAACAACCATTAGATTAAATATTTTTATCCCCAATTATTTTCAAATAATTTTATACTTTAATCTTTGTACTCTTATTCTTCTTTCATCGCTTTCATTTTAAAATTTGAACCATTTATACGTGCTATAAGGTTATAGATTATAGTTGTTCCTCTCCAATTTTTTAAATTGTTAACTAGTATTAAAATATTATTGATGAGTAGATGAATTATTACAAGTTCTATTTTAGATTTGTATTCTCTTTATCTAGATATATTATTTACCAAAGTCTCATTGCTTTTTAGGTGTACTGTATATATATATATAACATGGAAAATGCAGATCATGTTCCACCTATGCCAGATTCTTTGTTTGCAAATACTAGTAATGAGATTAAAAAATTGAGAGATTCATTAGCATAGGGTGCAAACTCGGGGATATATAGTGAACCATGCATGTTATCATTACTAATTTTACCTACCAATCTTCGAGGAGTCACGAATAAGCACCACATCATAAAGTGGAATTGCGGTTTAAGTTCAAATGCTGTTCGCATTATCGTCATTATGACATTGAGTAACGGTTATGCATTTTGAAGAAGAAATGGAGTTTTCAGAATGCCATTTAGATGTTCCAAAAATGGCAGAAATACAGAATTGAACAAATAAGCAAAGTAGCATTTCAAATGCTTTCATTTATTTCGTAAAGAACTCATATTTTTACAAGGCTTCATTTGATTTCACAATCAGAATGATTTTACAACATTGCATGAAAATGCATTTTCTTTTCAATTGAAAAGCAGAATTGAAATCAAAGATCCACACAAGCTGTGGATATAACTGTTACAACACATTGCTAATAGCACATTGCACTACAAGAGATGCAGAAAGGAAAACACATAAGTTACCACATAATCATCATTTCCTGATTATCGACGTTTGATGCTGAATGGTGCACCTGTCTTCTCGAGCTCCGTCGACCTGTATGAGGAAAAGAGGGGTGTCAGTGGCTCTGATTATGAAGAAACCTATATGGGGCACCCACAATAGTACATCATACTATTAACAATGCATTGAAACAATCAATCAAGTGTAGTATGAAAGAAGTGAGCTGAAGGAGAAATAACAATATCATGATCAACATGTTCTATTTTTTATGCTAACATTGTTTGTTTCCTTGTGCAGGTATAGGTGAAATCACGAAGCTGATCATTATTCGAAGACCAAGCATGTGGAGAAAAATGGGCTCCCACAAGGGTAGAGCTCGGCATGCTGCCCTATTCATTAATGGGCTGATTTAAAGATACATTGTCATATTCATCAAATGAAATGAAGAAAAACTGAAAGAGTAAAAACAACGTTATCCATCAAGCAACTTAACCAACTGTGCATTCATAACAATCAGGTTTGTTTTCTTAAGGCTACAGGTGAACAGTGAGTTTAGTTCACTAAATGAATTCGACTGAGTACATTTACATCAGATATTGCTGAATAAGTTCATGTTCTGTGCTGATTGTAATCATATGTCACGCAAGTTTTAGTTCATCAATTCTTTCTCTTTATAGTCAAGGATAGTGAACAGGCATACATTATGCCTTATTGGTTTGTTTTGATTCTCATCATGAAAAGGATTAGTTTTGAGAGCAGCTCATTAAATGGGGCATAAAAATGCATGAAGAGTACCATGTTACAGTTGAGTACGAACACAGACAATGCATTCAAGGGCTAAATGAATCATTAGTTACAGTTGGCTAGTAAAACAAATATAGTATTATGAGTGTCATGACAAAGTGATCATTCCAGAATGGTGGGGTAAGAGTAAGCATTTTCTTTCCAGAGGAGGTTCCGAGTGGTCAGTTATGCATATGAACTGGTGAATAAAGGTGGTTCGCAGTGTTGCAATGTTCAATCTAAGCCTCTATATAAGGTCTAAGAGTATAAAGCAATGTTGTTGTATGGTAAGATCAAGGATTTCAAAAAAAAGGAGAACATTTCTGAGTGCAAAGGAAAGTAACTTGAAACAGTAACAAGCATCAGTGATACAGTACCTGAATATGGAGTACTGGTTAATAAAAGCTACAGCAAGGACAACTAACTCAGTTTGGTTGGAATGGTGTTTCAAATAGGATCATTTATCAATGCTTAAGGCGAGGCAACAATTACTGTTCATTCAAATTGCTTTCAGTGAGTTATATGAACAAGAATGTCAAAGCCAGACTATGGAAGTTCAGGAGTCAAAAGACACTGCTCTTTGTACAAAAAACATGCATGAGTACAGTATATTTAAGAAGTCTTTCTCTTCACAATGCATAAGCATAGAATCATGTTGGAATTAACAAAATTCAAATGCCTTAGAAGCTCAGAATTTGAAATATTATTGGGATTATTAACCTTTTATATCTTAAGCAAATATTGCATAGCAGGGATTGTTCTATTGTGTCTTCAAAAGAGTTACAAGTATCAAGTAAATGATCGTTTCAGTTTCGACAAGGATTCAGATACATGAGCTTCATTTCTAGAATATCATGTTGTTTCAATTGAGGAGAGTAGAATGTCTTGAGAGACGGGTTCAGTTTTATTTTTTTATACTGTTTTGTTGTCTTTTCATACACCCAAGTGTTTTTAGGGTTTACATGTGGGCATCACTATCTTAAGAAGTATTTAGAGTTCTAATCAATGCAGTATTTCCAAGGGTGTCAGACTATCTTCATTTCAAAATTGAGAGACACAAGAATACCAAAGTAAAGCATCAATTGTTTTGGGTCGAGCCCATAACTAAACACAGATAAACATACAGCTGGGTATTTGGGTCAGACTTAGTCGAATTCTGAACAGTCAAGGCCATGTGATGGTTTTAGCAGTGATGCAATGGAGATACTTTCTCTTCCTAAAAGTGCAGAATGCCAAGTTTAAAAACTGAATACACTTGAATCTAGAATAGGGTTCGAGTTGCAAAATACAGAAAAATTCAATTACGGTGAATACCCAAGTAAAGAGAATGCAATAAAATATGAATGCAAGTTTCCTGAGGGGGGGTTGAGCCATATGAATAGTTTTAGAACGAAGAAATACAGTTTCTTCAGAAATAGACTAATATATGTGTTTCAGGAGTACGAAATAGAACTATTCTCAATTATCTATGGTACCCACATGTGAGTTTGTTTTCAAAGTGCAAGAAATTCAATAATGGAGTAAACCCATATGGGTTTCATATAAAAACAACGGTAGAATACAAAGATGCAGATTTTTGTGCTAAATCAAGCTTCAGAGGAGAAGAAAAATGCAGTTTTCTTTAGAGATTTCGAGTACCCACTTTCAGGGTTAGCTTCAAAATGCAGAAGAAGTAACTATAGTAATGACCCATGTGAAGTCTTGAATTAAATAGTAAGAATATACAACAAATGCAAATTTCCTGAGTTGGGTTGAGCAACAAAAGGAAGAAGATGCAGTTTTATTCAAATTTATGTGATACCCATATGCAGAAATGTTTTCAAATAGACATAATGGCCAATTTTCTGTTCTGGGTCGAGCCCAAAACTTAAAGAGTTGTTTTCTTCAATACACATCTGGCGCGGCGTGATCATGGCCAAAAATTCTTGATTTAAAAAGTGGCCCTCTAAGTTTCTAGAAAACAAGTGTTAGCAAAGGAGATTACCAGTCTGAGGCTGAAAGTAAGCACTCTAGCCGCGACCAGAGGTCCTAGATAGCTTCCCAAAGCATATTTTTGAGCTTTTGAAGAATACCCGAGCTTTCATAGTGAGGGTGGTACACAATAATGATAGATGCAGACACATAAATTCAAGGAAAACGCATTAAGGAGTATGTGTAGCCGCGGCCATAGGGCCTGAATATATTAAAATATGGAGCCATAGAAGCTATGAAACCATCGAAATAGGTTACCCCTGCACAGTAGAAGAAATCAAAAGCACAAGGCGAGCTCTCATGGAGTGAGCTAACAGAGGTAGAGCTCGAACACATTATGGCCAAAGAAGAACAGGTGTAGAGAAGACAAGAAGTCAGAACATGATAGTCCGCAGCCTTAATGGCCTTTTTTTTTTTTAAATGAAGTAAAAGCTTCCATACAAAGCGAAATAGACTTACTCACTGAGATTCGACCACAGGAGAGCAGGGAGAAGATTACTGAAGCTCACAAGGCTCAGCTTCGACACAATCATGGCAACATGTTTTTTTTTCAGATAGAGTTTCTTTCTTCCAAAGTCACGAGTGCAAAATGAGTGATCATTAGGGTTTGACTTCGTTTTGATTGAAACCCTAATTCGACCCTATCATGATCCAGAATATTCGATTAGAACACATGTTGAATTTTAATGGAGGCCGAGCCTTTGCATTATGACTTATTAAAATCTAAGTCTAAAGGTATATGGGGGGGGCCGAATTCCTAAGTTGGTCGATGAGTTAGGTCTTTGTGACTTATTTCTTCTGCCTTGGTGAAATATGAAGTGGTGAAATATGAAGCCTTGGGTATGGTTTAAACAATGATAATATTAATGGATATCTTGTAACCTAAGATTAGATTTTGATGCCATGTGACCTAGTATCTGTTTGTTTAAGGTCAATGATCTTTTTAGGGTTTTAATTTTTTGATTGATTTTGGAGAAATCAATGAGATTCGAGATAAGGAGAGGAAGATTATGTGTAATATTTTTATGATTTTTTAAGAAAATAAAAATATTGTAATGGAGAAATAAGGAGATTTTCTTTTTTGCAAAAGACTTTCAATCTTTAATTGCAAAAATAAGATTAATTGTGCAAATCTGCAATTCTGTAAAGCAAAATCATAAAGCAATATTCTATAAATTGCTTTATGTTTTCTTGCTATTTTTAGTAGATTTTTGTTGACTTTTCCCCTTGGTCGGATTTCAAACCTATCTTGGAGAGATAAGATGTTTTTTGAGATTTTAAAGCAAGATTAGCCTATTTTTAGAGGCTTGGCAGTGTGATCATAAAAGCAGTGTGCTTTTTTCTGCTTTTGGGCAGTTTTTGAGACAATTTGAGGCCTTTTTCCTTGAGCTTTTTTCTGAGCTTGGATTAGGGTTTCTTGAGAGTTATGCTTTGATAGACTTAGTTTTTCAGCTCTCCCTGGGGAGTAGTTCAGATTAGAGTTCCTGCTCATACACAATTTTGAGTTTGTGAACACATTATTGTACTTAGTTTCAGATTATGGCATTCTCCTTCAGTTGAATAAAGACAACATTCCTACTTCTCATTTCTGTGTCCATTTGCAGTTTCAGTTTGATTTTATCTTGTGATTTCTGTTTACAGAATCCTTTTTTTTTCCTTAAACTGTAATTCTTAATGCAGGAAGTTCATAAATACAAGTTGCATGTTGTGCTTCAAGTCGAGTCTTCATGCAAATCATTTATGTATCAATTGTTCATGAGAAGTTGTGAAATATTGCATCTTTCTGAAAATTGTTTGTGAGGAAGAGATCATAACTATCATTAAATCACTATTAGGTTCTGAAAGCCATCTGTTAGAAATAAGTTTTTTTAGTTCAATCATCTTTTATCCCTTTCCTCAGAAGTTATTTTAGAATAGAATTCATCATTCGGAGAACCAACTCACTCTGGAGATTCCTTCTTCGTTCAGATCACCCACATCTGAAGAAGGTTTCCATGTTTCAGTAGTTTGTTGAATATTGCATTCAGCAAGGTGCAAAACTATTGACAACAGTTAATATTGCATAGTCTAGAAAAACAAAAAGATGAACTTGAGAGGACTAGTGCATATTCCTCAAATAGAGTGACTGCTATTCTTTCTCGCATGCGGGAAGAAGTACATGGTGATGTTTCCCTTAAACAAATACAAGATAGTGTCACCAAAGAAATGATAAAAGCCACTTGTTTTCCATTTTATCAAAATGTGTGTAAGGTTAGGGGATACCAGGTCACTAGATGTGTCAATCATGCTATGGCCTCATTGATCTACCCACAATTTCTCATAGCACATGGTCTATACCCAAACAATGACCAGATTCCATTGTATTTTGTTCAACAGTTGTATGTTGAGGTCCATTTGGGCCTCAAAGTTAACTACTTGGACATTCCACCATATGATGGTTAGGGGCGCGGTAGGATTGCTGATAGGCCCACCTATCGTCGAGCAGATAGACCACCCCCAGTGTTTAGGGTATTGGTTGGTGACAGGTCTCCTGCTCTCACCCCAACTCTAGCCCCCATAGTAGATGAGGTTGTCATTGCTTCCCAAAAGGAAGCAATTGACACTGTAGGTGACATTGCGGCTGCCACCACTAGGATATCTGATGATTGTGTAGGTCAGTATTTGATATCCAGACATTTCAGATCCACACCATTTTCAGCACAGTGGACCACCATGGATCCTTTTATAGTGGCCGACATCCCTACTCCTACACATCTTGATGCACTTATAGGAGATATGAAACGAATGACTCTACATTGTTTGGTTGAGGACCTGTTGGAGGCATATTCCCACATTGCATCAGACAATGGGATCGGTATAGAGCATGTTAGAGAGCATTTGAGATGCAGAGGTCGTTCAGTTCCAGGATCCCATCACTCTCAGCCGAGCACTAGTGCGCATCAGGATCCACCT